>MU869386.1:20385-45003 GCA_036418205.1 Ostertagia ostertagi | reverse complement strand
AAAAAAGAGTCACTCTGACTCACATTCAAAACAGAATTAATTACACTTTGCCGGAACCAAACCAAATGAGCTCAATTGCATATTGAAGAGCACATTCTATTCTATCAAAAAAATTACATAGGGCTTTCTACACCGACGACATCAGAAGATTTTCCCACGGAAACATGGTTCGCGGTACGAGCTCAACGAGGTCGTCGAGAAACCATAGACGATTACGACGTCTCTGAAACGCTGGTCAAAAGCCATTTTGCGTATTCAGAGCTAGTGTCCTAAGAAGTCATTCACCAGTTATCCGATGTGAAGAAACTTATGTAGCAGCTTCAGAATGGAGCGATTATGGTAGGCCTCCTTGAGCTCGACGGTGATGACAGATGACGTCATATTCTGGAGACGGTGAAGCAGCGAAGGTGGGCCTGATTCTGCTTATGGGGGGACATCTAAGGAATAATTCGCCGTATAACTCCCAATAACAGCGGCATCCTTTGCGACGAAAAGTTTGATGATATGCGCCATAGGCAAAGTGACTCTTTTTTTTGCCCCCCCCTGTATATCTAGCGGCATAGCTCGATTCGCTACTTCGATCAAATAAAGATAATACTGAACTGGTTTTGTTAATACAATTGAATTGTTCATGTAAAACCAAAAGTTGTTTTTGGACCTCATATTATTATATGTGCTATTTTAAAATTTATTTAGGGGCGGGATTCGAAGAGTCTCCGTTTCGCGCGTGCCCTTAGACGGAGACTATAACGAAAGCTCGGTAAGGGAGGAGAGGAACAAGGAATCTGACGACATTATTACAGTAGTTATTAAACAAAGTTGTAAAAGTTGTTAGCGTGAAAAGAAGTCCTGTTTTCATTCCCTTATTTTAGTATTTCTAAATCTGCTTTCGCTATCTGCGGAAACAATTATCTGAAAGAAGTTATGAAGCAGGAAAGCGCAGCGGTAGTACCCTGAGTCAAAGACAAATGGTCGTGGGATGGACTCCAATGCGAGAGCACACTTTTGCTCTTTTTAAATCCATGCTAAAAAAATTTCTAGCTATATTATATATATTATATTATACTATGTTAAAATTTTTCGTAGCTATAATATCAGCGATGGAGTAAAAAGGATGGGACTCGCACCGGCCAAAGCATCATTCCCAGTGAATCAGGGGTAGTACGCGGCGCTTTACTGTTCACGCGGCGAGATGAAGAAATCATTCCTAAGCCTTTTCTACCCAGGGTGTAGCGGCCGCGTCATTTTGGGCGATAAATAAACAAAGATAAATAAATAAATAAGAAATTCCACAGTACAAAGGCGGGCTTGAACCCAAGGCACATACGTGGGTATACATCTAATTTTGAATAGCTGACCAACCAACTGAACTTTTGCTGCAGTTCTGTATCAAACTGAATTATTTGGGCATGATTTTGAATCTTGGGTGACTCTTGCGCCACGATGTCTCCCCTTAGTACAGTAGAGCCCGGTCTGCCATAGAAAGAACTTTGGTAGAGTTTATCACAGCAAAGAAAACGAACTATGAACCAAACCACAAACTTTACATTTGCTCACGTCAGATATTACGAACAGAGCGGACAAAGCTTCAAAAACGTCGCAAAACTATCGTTACTCACAAAGATAGGGATCAACAGGTCGTCATGGCCATTCTAGAAGGCAGGACGGCTAGATGTGCTTCTAACGCTGATCTCGTCGGACTCTTTCAAATCTCTCAACGATGCACTGAACAGGTATGAAAAATGGACGACGTTAGTGGTACCTACGACGTCGGACGCACAGTCAAGGACGTCGTAGGAATCCATTTTCGTCGTGATCTCTGGTCTTGGCCTTTGGTATACAGATTAGATACGGCTTTTACAACCTATTTCCAGCTGCATTGCTGACGAAAGGAAAGCGTAAGCATCTGATATAGGAGACGATTTACGGATGTTTTGACAAAGGCGGAGCCCCGACTACGACCGTTGCGCTATTTTCGCTGTCATAGTCTGCGGCAGGATTGTTTTACCAGATTGGGAAGGCAGATTCGAATTCAGCTTTGAAAGGCCTTTTCCATATATTCTAGTTGAATGGCCATGCGAACCTAGGATTGCCGTACCCTTGTACGGGGAGCGGGCGTTGAAAACTATAGGAGGCTTCCAATGTTCACAGATCACTAGAAATATGAAAATGAGTTTGAAAGCTCAGATCGAACTACGTCTAGACAGCCAAACAAGTGTGTGAGTGGGATGGAAAGAAGTCTAGTCTAGGGGTCAAACCAATAAGATACCCATAAATTGACCAGTGACGGCCAAAGACACCGCTCTGTTTTTCTTTCAATCGATGCTGATTGATAAGGTAATCACGGCTGGCCGCGAATGGTCGGTAAGAACGCACCTTTGCACTCTTCACAAGATTGTTCTTTGTATTTGTGGATGGCACAAAAGAACCCATTTCAAGCATAAGAGGAAATCTAGTGAGGGCCTCACCGGGTTTTTCTCAGGACATGGACCAATTTTCAAGTGTTTTTTGTGTGTTATAGAAGTACATGGATAGAGCACAGAAACGGGGTCCGTTTTCTCTGAGGCCTACTCAATGCCAAAAAAGGAGCGAAAAAATTGTCCCGGGAGGGCACAAGTTTTTGTAGCTTTTAGTAATGTTGAGAACATATAGCTCTGACCGACTGCATAATAACACATTGCGGACCGCCCTTGTACGAGTTTCTCCGTTACTTTTTTATGTTTTTTAAAATGAATCATCATTAATCTATCAACAATTTTATCAGTGATGACACGTATGGTTTTGCTCTGAAAATGAGTGCAAACAGTTCAGGAGCATTGAAAAATGCCAAATAAATCAGATAAAACTATGCTGTTTCGTGCGAAATCGTGCGCCACATGGTGGCGCACGCGGTACGCAATGTGTTAAAAGGTTCTCATAGACCGGATACTGAAAATGACGCGAAAATTCGTCAAGTATGAGTTGCTGTCAATGACATGTGCCGGAAGATTTCTGTGCACCATGTACGAAGCCTCTACCAAATACAGAAGACCATTTTGCAAAAGCGCTTCATGTCCTGAAAGACCTTTCCTGGTTAGGGCCATCTAGTACAGTAGTGATTCTCTACTAGTACACCCATGGAAACCTGTCCGTGAAGCCCTGGCATTGATAGGTAAGCCACTGTGATTGAGCTAATCATTTTGCTTACCAGTACAGACCGGTTCTTCTAGCTAATTTGTCGCTCTGAAGTGGACTTACCTCGATCTTATCCTCTTCTATGTTCGGAAAGATGAGACAATGGCAGACTGGCGATGGTACCACGGGAAGAGTCCGTGGGTCAAGGCTTTCGTCCCGGACTCCTCATTCAAACGAAATCATCCCCCTTATTTGACCATATCGCCATCAGCCAAGAAAGCAAGCTAAAAATGCTGATTTGTGCCACCAATTTGAGCTTCAGACCCGTTGGATGAACCGGGGGGTCAATCTTCTTTCATTTCGAAAAACGAGAACAGCGTCGAGTGCAGATCACACACCACAAGTACGACGGTCAAGAAAAAAGTGGCTTGTTCTTGTTCTTTTTCCTGGCCGTCGTAACTTGTGGTGTGTAGTCTGCACACGACGCTCTTCTCGTTTTCCGAATTAGAGGGCACACATCTCGAATTCAAAGGCATCATTTAAAAAAAACGCTTGCCTTGATTCATACCGCTTCTTTCTCTAAGAATAACAAAATAAAGAAAAAAAGCATATAGTTCGATAATAGAACTCAATAGGTAGACTACAAGTAATTTGAAGTGCTGCAGTAAAACTGCCTCAAGTGTTGGCGCGGAAAACTGATACATGTGGACGTGTCAAAAGCGCCAACAGTGCATGCGAAAATATCCGGAATAGTTATACGCAGTCCCACATAATTGTTCCATGAGCCCACTTGGCTCCGCCCCTCCCACCAGCAGCTGCCCATGAATGAGCCTTCTGAAACAATTTACTTCCAGCTAGGACACTCAAACGCACCTTGGACGACTTTAAAAGATTTGTTTCTCACAAAAGGAAAACTGAAATATCTTCGCCGTGGCAAAAACTTTTGGTAAACACAGTCCAATGGAAAAAATGCATATTAGTTACAGTTTGTTTGCCCGCAAAAAAGACTTATAGAGTAGCAGTTACGACTGTCCTGCTGAACGGCTAGATTTGGACGGCGAGAGGGTGGGCGTGCCGCGACGCGTGTAAGACCCTGCTAGGTCCGCTAGAGCATACCCTCTGCTGCGGAATGCGTTCTGCTGCGCACGTTAGTGGGTCTGCCTCCACAGTGCATTCCCTTCAGTTCACCTCTCGACCTTAATGTGAAATTCTCCTTCGAGAAATATTTACTGCCTCCCGTTGGAGCTGGAGGATTTTCGTTTGGTCTCAGAATGAAGTAGGATAGGAGCAGCCATTATGTTGAGATGAATGGTGGTTTCATGGTGGCGGAGGGCAAATGTAGGATTCTGTGGGCTGGTGCTGAAAAGAGGCCAGGATGCAAGGCATTCGTATAAAGCCGTCCCCTGGTAGAGAGGAGCGAAAAATTTAAAAAACACCGAATGCTTAGGCCTGCCAGACCTGTGTGCGCCTCTAATTTTCTGACGGAGCGTATCCTCGATCGCAACACTAAAGATCACTGCTTACGCAATAAGGAAGATCCCTGATCAAATATGGTTCTTTGGTGATAATAGGAATGTTCAGCGAACGACGAAGGACGGTTGGCCTTTACTCCGACATGCGCAAGTGCTTCTTCATGTTTTTCTGTGTTCCTTTTACGCGAAAATAACCCAGTTGATCGTAGATCGCCTGGTCAGTGATACCTTTATCACAAGATAGAATCACGAAATCGGCACATCAAAGTTGCGACAGTGGGCAGTACCCGTGATATGACGTCAGGGAAAGGCTCAGGTATCACCTAAATAATACCGTTTTTATTACTTGAACAGCAACAGGCGATCAAGGACATCTTCAATCGCGGGTCCTCTAATGATCGCTGCGGAAGCGATTATTTTCAAACAAAACCATCGGTTGTAACGATGATGATGCGGTGACCGTGATTTTGCTGTCGCTAGTCCGTTTTTGCCTTGACATCAATTGTTTGCTTGTGGTCAGTGCTATTCCCCAGATTACCCAGATGCTAGCTGTCATTCTATTTTTATACTGATCTATTGGCTTTCTTTTGTTCTTATAACACGAATTTTTCTCTGCCATTAGCCTATTTGAAAAGTCTTCACATCCTTTTTGATCTGAAAATTAACTGAAATTCCAAGCCACTCTGCTCAATGACTACGATAGGCCGTAATAAGGGCCCGAAATCCTTCCCACTTTTACGCGGATATCTTTGCAAAAGCTTAGCTTGCTTACGGTTTGGTAGAGTTACCCTACCAAACCGTAAGCAAGGGGGTGAGTTAGCCAGCTCCCTCCAGCTCCTGCAGTATTTTTTAAATTAGTTAGCAGTCCAGTGTAGAGATGTTAAATGGTAGTAGGCAGTTCTCTAGCCACCTGAAGCAAGTCGACAGTGTCTCTGAAATTTTCTCTACCTGTTCTACCCCCGACAGAAGTGGTGTGGTGCCGAGTGGTGCGTGCCATTACCACGTGCGTGGTTCGAGGATCAAATCTCGCATTGTGTGTCGCTCAGTTCAAACATGCTTTCCATCACTTCAGGGTCCATTGATCCTTAGACCACGACTTTGTTGGAAATAAGTTAGAGATGTGTTTCGCGTAAAACTATTGCTTCTAGCATTACTAATTATCTATAGAAATTCGTGGCGTACGCTCGAGGGAATTGATTCTAGGACCATGTGCGCAGTAGCGGCCCCTCTTGTCACACACCATCTTCGCATGAACAAACATTTTTGAAACATCAATTACCAATTAAATTACCATACCATTTACAAATACACAACATAGTATTAAATGCCCAACATGGGTACCAAAGGGGTTTAATGGTTCAAGACCGCGATCGAGGCAGGTATAGCCGAGTAATTAAGAGTCTGTATGCACCTACAAACGCGACGTTTTGACTCTTCCTGCGAGCTTGGTGCTTGCGCTGCCAGAAATTGCGAGAATATTCCAGTATCAGGCCTTGCGTCCAACTTAGCAGGCCACTAGCATGGCCCTTACCAAACTATGTCTAGAGTCGCAAAGTCGTAGCAATCCGGCGAGCATTACGTCAGGGAGAAGAAAATGGTATTCTCGTCACAACGATGATGCGTCGCGTAGGGAAACGACCGTGAGTGTGGACCAGCAGGACTGAGTTTTAACAATTTAGCCCTCGCAGCTATAGCAATCGCTCGGTACTCAAGTCATTACTCATCCAAGCCCTACTGCGAGAACATTAAATTTACGCAGAAGCTTCACCGTTCCCTACGCAAGATCCTTTTAAAAGGGATAGTTAGTGGTTCCTCATGAGCATTTGTCGTGAGGGTATATGTATCTGCCCATACATTCAATTGGGAGGGCTAAAGAACACCAAAGATCTAGAAAAGATACGCAAGATCAACAAGCCCATATTCTTTCTCTGTGGCACTTTTCACTACCACAGCGTCTGCCAATTGGGTTCCATGACAAGATGAAGCCTTCTGCCTGGACCAGTCTCTTTCGAGATGCGCCATGCACTCTACTTCCATTCAGATTCACTTTCGCAGCCATTTGAATACGATGTTATATGCAACGAACCTGAAGGGCCAATCGGTAAAAGTCAACGGCTTCGATCCTCCCAACAACTCCCGCAATATTTAACATCGTATGGAGGGATAAAATATTAGGTTATCAATACCAACGGCAAGTCTCCAGAGCTTGGATAGCCGCTTAAGACAGCTCCTTGGATTTATAAAGGCCGTGCAAGAGCACAAAATTGTAATCATTTTTTCTTAGCGCCTGGGACCGCCAGAAAAAAGGGCTGAGTCCAACGGAAGGTCGAGTCTTCGTTCCCTTATAAAGTACACTGAAGCGTTGGAAAGAAGGTCAAAAGGGTGAAAAAAAATTGAAAATAAAAGATTCCGATGAAGTGAAAAAGCTCAGACTTATATGGTCTAATGTAAACCAGAAGAATTCAAAAATTTGTCTTCAGGGAGGGGGGGGGGGGCGATCGTGAGCCATTGCTTGCACTCAGAAAAACACAAAAATTGATCTCATTTGGAAAGAGTCCGGATTGCAGCTGGTGCTGTGCTTTGTGGCTGGTCTAGAAGTCCGGACTGAATTGCGGTAAGTGTCCTTCTTGGGGCTAGCGATGTTTTGGTTGATTTTGAACTTCTATAAGGTGGCGGCGACGTTTGGTCGGGTTGTCATAAACTGATTAGGCTTTTGCAGGCTCTGACGAAGGCGACCCCGCCGAAACGTTAGCCCATAAAGCTTTTATCAACCTCGTGTTGTGTTCAATAGAAGAAAGCTAGAAAAAACATACATGCCGAGGTTCATAAATTCCTAAAATGCAAAAATATGAGTTCAAGGGGAGGGGTCAAATCGCAAGCCACTGCTTCAAACCACTTTTTGGTGTTCCAAGGGTAAATTTTCGGGGTCCATCCAGACTCACAAAACGCGCCTCATTTTTCAATGTGCACTTTTGCTATCTCAAGTTTTTGAACCGAAAAATAATTGATTGGAATCGATCGATACACGTAGGATTAACCAGGAGATTTCCGTCCCTGCAGTTATTACTATGTAAAAACTCTCTAGGAGCCATCTCTACGGAATGTCGCTATTTACGTCAAATAGTCGGATTTCCCAATAAACAATTCGCCAGTGTAAGGATAGGTGATATGTATGGGTACGGGGCTCCACACCCCCCTACATATCATCTGTCCTCACATTGTCAGCTGTTAATAGTGAAATTCAATACGTGACGTTATCAGCTTGGTGGTGAGCAAGACGTTTCAGTCGTTCATAACGCTGGAAAGTAGCCGACCCGGCATCGCTTTCTAGCTTATCACTTGAAGCTATTTCGCAGCTGTGATTAGTCGCCTCACTTTTCCGGCTCGCTACCTTCTTGCCCCTTCGACACCGTCCACTCCAGTCCGGCTTCCTCATCTGGCTAAGCAACTCCTTTTTCGCCTACTCGGATCACCTTGCGGATGAGCGATCCTCATAGTAAAGAGGCCCGTTAACGGCCAGTCGCCCTTCTTCGTCTACATGCACTCTGCTATAGCTAGTATAGTGTTCACTAACCTCCTTGGCCCGCTTCACATTCAGCAACCTTTTCCGAAGTTATAGCTATTTTCCGAAAGACAGCTTCCAAAGCTCTTTCAATTCAAGCCTTCGTCAGTCCACCATTATAGTGAAATTCTTCCCTGAACTTCATATCTCGCATTCTTCATTGTCTTTCATTTTTCATTTTTGATGGAGCAAAGGGACCAGAGAGTTAACGCCAGTGCATTCGCAACGATGGGGGTCAAAGCCTCGCGTAGAGACCCTAGCCCGAATCATAAGTCAAAAGTCCCACATGCATGCTCGAGCCGCGAAAATGGCACTTCTTCTGTCGTGGTCGACCAGTATGCATTATTACGGATGAGACGCCCAGCCTCAGCTAATCGTGAAAACTACTCAAAATTTGGAAAAAACCGATAATGAGTTGACTAAACTAACGTGGGCGAAAGTCAGGTACAAATGACAAATGGGCGCTGCTTAACACGCGCACAGCTCGACGAGTTTTCAATTCCTGGATCGTACGTCGTCCAGGCCAACCAAGCCTCCCATCCCTCCACGATTTGGTCATTCGATACCAGAATTCATGGGATGATAAAAACACTGACCCTACATTGGCCCAGCCCCCCCCCCCCCACTTCTTTTATAAGCTAGAACGCATTCAAATGCAACTACGATTCTGAAGAGAGTAGGATGTGTAATGTATCCTAAAAGAAGCTCATGAAGGCCAAATTCTTCATTCTTCATCCACTATTAAGCTGACGCTGTTCTGGAAAACCTCTTCACATGTTTTTCTTTGATTTTTTCTTCTACAATGATATTTTATGATATGATGTGATATTTATTGAATGAATATTGTTATGATATGATATCTTCAATGATATTTTGTCTCAATCGCGTCAAAAAGAGCGTTCACAGTTGGTTATTTGTAGAAATGGTATGAGAAAATACAGGTAGTGGCTTGAGTTTATATCGGGTGGCATTTCATCTCAAGGGGTAAAACGGATGCATAATTAATACGAGTGAAACTCTTGAAACTCTTCACCCGCTCCTTGTAACAGATTTCCGGAACGCATGGTCCTGCACCGCCTCCCCTGCCTTCCCTCACACAACTACCCCCCCCCCCAACATCACCATCCCCATCCCCCGGTGCAAATATTGGCACCAAATACGTTCCAACGCCAAAGACGGACTTCTTTTCCACGATCTTTGCCATTATTTATTCCCCAAGATTACTCACTTGCTTCCTACTTCTCAAGTTATTCGACCCGGGCACGCCACAAACGCAGGTCGCACATCTTCCAAGACGCTCTGCTTCGGGCTCTTCTGCGCTACATCTGGCCGTACAATTTTACGAGAGGGTCTGCCAATCGGAGTGGGGTCTGCCTCTGAGCCTTGTTTTCCCCTTGGGCTACAAGGGCAGCGCACTGACCTGGGGTCCCAAACTTTACTCCGCCGTAAAAAATTAGCTGACCCTCTTGGATGCGATTATTCTCAAAGAAGAACTACATATACTTAACTTAGGGGAGAATATTCTGTTGCATTTTGTGAAAAATGTCCAGAAGGTTCAAAGTCACATCCTCGTGACAAAAAGCAGGTAAATAGCTTCATTATGTAAAACGTAGTGGTAATTGACTCATGCAGTGGAAGAAATGGAAAATACCCTTGAAAATGCTTTAAATTGGGACCAACCTACTCTGAGTAGCGGACGAGTGGGCCAGACAGAGGGCTCAGTAGACTTCGAGCGCCGAAGTGGGAGAACACACTTGGAGACGAGAGTACATAGTGGACAAGTGAGACGCAGATGGCGTAACGGTGGGTGCGCATAGTTGCCTGCAGAGCGCGCTTTTGTAGGTCCCGAGCCGATTGCACCATTGTACGTGTTCCGAGTCGTTGAAAGCCGATAACACCTCCGAGATTGCGGATCACGCAATACGATTCAAGGGAGATATCGACCCAGCGGACTACTTGTAGAATAGCCCATAAAGGGAAGGGGGGGGGGAAGTTCAACCAAGCCACGGCGTATCCGATCAATTTAACTGAATACGAGAACGGTATCCCATCAATGGCATCATTTGCAACAACAGATCCAGTCAGCTAAACCATTCATAGCAAGTTTCAGTGACAATAAAGCGAAAGTTACCCATTCCCGGGAAAGCCATTGACAAATCCGCGTAGCCGCGCGCGCTACAATCCAGTCTAGTAATTTTGTGCAGGTTCCCGTGTTTTTGCCCGTAAAATGTGAAAGTTGAGGGCCATCTGAACGGCGCTTGATTGTACGGTGTGTGTGCGTGTGTGTGAATGGGTGCTTGATTCCGGTTCAGTCACAATCACCTCGGTGCCCGAACATTTCCGCAACAATGCCCGCCACTGCTGAATCACACTTTCACTCCGTTCCCCAAGATTTTTCTTCAAATTTTACGTTTCGCCCTATTTGCACTTGATTTTTCAAGGAAGTGTCTGCTGAAAAATCTCATCTGTCACACTCAGCTCATTAACGACCTTGAGAGACTTTCTTTTTTTCCCACCCGCAACAAAAACGATCTGCAAGAGCCTTATATCAGCAATCAGTCTGCAACGGATAGCTTTGTTGTACATCATAGATTTCGGCGTAAAAGCGTATTTCACGTTTATCCTTCATATACTCACCTTTGCAAGAAAACTCTTTCCAGCCACTATCACCAGATAGAGGTGTTGTCGGTGGCGTAATGCATCTTAAGCGTGATAAAAACATTTTTTCATTAAAACGAAGAACAAGCCTAGACGGAGGAAGAAGATACTCTTCGCGATCATTCGTTTCTCCGGAATTCTGCCTCCTAGGTCTAGTCGCTAAAGGCTGCCCGCGTATCTTGCGATGACGCCTTTTTCTCTTCTGCCTACTATGTCATATCCACTTACAAAGCTTTGGAAGTAACGTCTCTCTGCTGAAATCCACGAGTGGCATCTGGTCCTTACCTGACCTGCCTGTTCCACGAGGGTGTCGGTATACTCGTGTCCCGAAGTTCAGGCAGGCTTCCCATTGCACCTATAGTAGTGCTATGGGCACCATTGCCGACTGGTGCAGGTAAGGTACCTGGATTACACTCAAAGTCACCCAAGTTTGAGAGGTCTTCCTTAGTTCCTCGCTAGAGGGTCAGCAGTGCTAATTTTCCCTCGTGCTGCTATCTCTTTGAATGCAGGAAAAGGGAATAGGTTTGCAGTAGTCCTTTTATATCGTAGTTTTTAATAGTTTCGTGAAGATAATAGGGCTACCGTCCTCATTGACTAACCACAATGTTTTCTATTGTTTGTTTCTTATAGGCGCGTCAACTGCACGCATGAATAAATAAATAAATAAAATAAATATCCGGCTATTCTCTGAACTATTTTGATTTTTTGTTTATGAGATAAGTTGCACAAGATGGGGAAATAACCTTGCATCCAGAGATGGATCGACATATTGCCCATGTCAAACAACACGGGGTACCGTACTTTCGTGTTCCAACTCTTATAGGGTGCCACTCAAATCCGTTTCGAAACAGCATCGAGCAGTAAGTCAACCGAGGAATCTGCGCCCTTTGCAAAGAAATATAATATAAAAGGATAAAAGGATAAAGCATTTGCCGTTGATCAATCCCTTTTTGGGATGCGGCACGCATTCTACTTCCATTTGTACATTCGCAGTGGCGTTTGAATGCGATGTGGCCTATACAATGACTTGCGGGGCCAGCCGATGTACAAGTCAGTGTTTTTATCCTCCCAGACAAGTCTGGTACCAATTAACCGACCCCGGAGGGATGGAAGGCTTGGTTGGCCCGGGCGACTCACGACCCAGGATTTGATCCCCGGACCGCTCGCGTGGTAAGCGCGCCACTTGTCACTACACCACTTCCGCCCAATAAGTATGATAGCCTGGTTAAAGGCGTGCCCGGGATGGATTTATGTGTAAGAGTGCTCAATAATGAAGGATGAGGTGCATAGGGATCGTGAGAGTGAAAAAGAAATCCAGACAAACCAGAGAAACACCGAAACTTTGAGCTTAAGCTCACGATTATGTCGGCTGCAGTACGACATAGAGAAATAGCGCGCAGAGAAGCGGATACGCGAAGGAACGCCTGTCTGAAGCGGCACAGTTATCCGCGCTTGTAGGGACGATAGGAGAATCACATTGGGTGGCTCGGTAAGACCCTAGCACGCACGTGTCTTGAACATTAAAGAAGCTCTGCATTTCAATTCCATACTTCTCACTTTTTTGAAAAATAGAAAAATAGCGAAATTATGAGAAAATCCTCATAATTGCTACAGCCAGTATGTTATGAGTGAAATGCCTTCATGGCTTCCTTCGGGAACCAAATCTAAATCCTCCCCCCAGCCCATCAGAATTCACTATTGTACGGAGGAAGTGCTGTAAGGGCAAGTGACGCTGCCTACCACGCGTGCGGTCCGTGGCTCATTCTGGAACATCGCCAACAAGCACTACATCTTCCGGTGCGGTAAATTGGTGACAAAGGTCATCTGAGAGGATAAAAACAAATGAATTTTATTGGGCAAGTCATTTTAAAGGCAAAATCGCATTTAGAACGCCACTACGTTTCTGAATGAAATAGAATGTGTGGCGCATCCCAAAAAGGGATTGATCAGCGCCAGGTTTATTCTTATCTTCACCCTACTGCACTACTTTAAGGGATGCAAGCTATCATTTCAGGACTACACCCATCACCTCACGCGTTCTACCCTCTTTAAAGGAGGAATTCACGATTAGAATGAAGGTCGAAGAAAGGGAAACTGACCTAGTTGAGGGACCCACGGACCTCCTGAGGGTGCGAACTGACGCGCAATTCGCATGGAAAAATTTGACCTCGGCGACCTATCATGCCTCAAAGCTGGCGGGTCCGGCGATCTCCGCCCACCGATCATCTGATCACTCGCCGTAGTTCAATACGTGGCGAGTGATTAGATAGCTGAGAGAGCGTAGTGTTGAGAGGCACAGCGATGAGAGTCGCATCAATGCTCGAATCAACGGGCAAGGAAGGGGTCCCATTTCTCGGGTTCTGGGCCGTTTCTCATGGTTCTTCCTTCTTTCGTGTACCACTCACCATCCCTAGGTTAATTTGAAATGGGTTGCTTTTTCATCGTGAATTCGTCCTTTAAAGGCACAACCCAGGCAGAGGTCGTGTGAACTCTTCTCTTCGGTCAGAAGTATAGAACCCTAGGGGACAATCACAAATGTGGCGTTCACGTGCACGGAATTCGACCGACAAGAACGCTTTGGGCTTGCAAAGTAAGCTGCTCGAGCTGCAGCGAACGAGCTCTCTTATCAGGCCGTTGTCTGGTGCTCTCTCATCTGATGCGCTCTCTCGCCCCATACTCTCCTCTTCGCGCTTAGTCTCTCGTTCCTTTAGCACAGCCAATTAGGAAGGTGAGTGAGCCCTCAACCTGAGCGTTTTCGACGGATTCTTTTCCTTTTTTCTTCACTGCCGGCCCACTTGGCACCGATACATTCACATTCGTGTGCAAGAGCCACACCAGTGCGATCCTGGGGCATGCCTTTAAGAAGACCGGATGAGAAGTTTGAGTTGCAAGACCACACAGTCACAAGGGCACGCCCGAGAAAAAAGTGCTTTTTTCAGCCGTCAGCACTTCACTTCTTTAACGCCTCTTATTTTTCATTCAAATAAGTATAATAGGAAATTTAGACACGCTGCCTCAGCCACTTACGCCTCCACAAGGTATTTATTGGCGCTCGAAGAGAAAAGTAGGAGATATGGAGACCAACTACTGAAAAAGCAAAAAACCAAAGGACCGTTGTATTATAATTATAAGCTTTATATTAGGCTTTAGGATTATAGGCTTTCCTTCCATTAACGGGGAGCATGTAATTGAGCTTCCAAAATATTTCTAACATCTGGATAAGTCAGGCTTTGAAGGGCCCTCGAAAAACTCCACGATGACGTATGCTTCTGATGCTCTTGATGCTATCTGATGCACCACGCGTGTGTGCTATGAACGAACTCGGCCTAGTTCCATCTATCACCATGGGGGAGAGGTCACCTCAAATTGTCTTCCCCAAACCTAAAGGCGCACCTTTTTTTACGGGTTAGGGCAGATCTTACGCATTTATTTTTCAGTAAATCCAATTGCTACTCAGACGTTTGATAGGAAAACATACTAAAGGCATATTTGGCACTACATTTCCGCTTCTAGCCTTTTCTATGTTTACTTCAGTGTCTTAGGTATGCTATAGTGATGTCTTGGGTTCATTTTCTGACACTGGCTTACACAACGTTTTAAAATAAATAGATAAATAAATAAACAAGTGAAATCCTAAAAGGGAATCTATCCGTGCTGGAATTTGCTCGTTTTAAAAAATGAAAATCAGACATCAGAAAGCAAAAAGAAAGCAAAAGTCTTCTCGCAAAGCACTTTGCGAGAAGTTCATCGTGTTCCTTTCCTTATCTGTAAGTGCGTGAAAGGTCCTTGACATACCGGTGACCGCAGTCCACAGACTTGCCCAAGAACAGATTGATCGCAAAACCTGCCCCCAACCCACCCCCCCCATCATCAGTATTTGTGAGCCGATTTGCAATCGTTATCTCAATTCCGCAAACCTCGCATGACCCTAAGACCGAATCGGAAAGCTGGTTAGCGTCACTTTAAAGCGCTTTTCATAGAATTCGACCGCGCTGCATGAATCTACCCCAAGCAAAACATACCGATCGCGGGTCACATTGTTAGCAACTGCTTATTATTAGTTACTGTAATATGCTAACCAAAAACATTGCCGTGGAAAAGTGAGAGAAAAAGCGTTTTTCACCGCGATGACAAAATGAGGCGTTCAAAGAGGCTAAGCTACTGTAAACGCTGGCTGCTAAGCTAAAGTTGCTTGAGGTTAACAACTGTAACGCTGCATAACGGTGTAGGAGGGAGCTATCTACAAGCCGCCTCACGAATATAGATCACTGAAATGAGGTCCTAGCCAAAAAGTAGCGCTGCTAAGTAGTGAGAATGTACCGACTCATTGCAAGAAAATTTGCTATAGACAGAGTGCATAAGTAAACAAAGGAGCCTCAAAGGACTCCATTCTGTATAAAAAAATCCGTACGACATTAGCCGCGCCCCCCCCGCCCTATTCTGCGTCTGCGCTTCGAATCCGATTCCCTCTCGTGCCTGTTTCTTTTCCCTGTTCCTCCGGAATGTCTTTTTCTTGTATGCCTCGGCCTTCATGGCTCAGAAAAATGCCATTTTCTGAGCGTTGCTCGTGGTTTCTTTTACCTTTTCCTCTGTCGGTCCACCTTCACACTTCTACCTTCATTTTTCTAGCAAAATATCCGTAAAAAATTGGTCGCGGGTTGTGCATTTGATACAAGTTACCTGAATTAAGAATCAAGTTCCCTAAAAAAATAAAGCGGAAATAACACAGTCGTCAGTCAGGTGGCGTATGCCAGGTTCCTAGATCAAATCCCATTAGGCCTAACCGCACTCCGAACTTTTCACGATCAAGCGTTCTACACCATATCTGCCAAAAGGCACGGGTAGAGATCGGACTGATGTGTTATTTTGTTGGAAAATTAGTCAAGAATTGCGAAGGGGATGGTTACTGAAGAAAAACAAAAAGCACCAAAGCAAAACTGCAATTCTTCTCGATCGTAGTGCGACGGTGAGATACAGCACCACGAGGAGAGCGAAAACGCGTGAGAGCTCATTGTGCGCGAGAGAGCGCAGACGCCACATATGCCGCGATTGGTAAGAATGGTAGCACCGTTGCATATGAAGCAAGACCTTAGCGCCCTATCGAGTCATGACAGTGTCGCGTTTTTTCCTGCGCCTAGGGTCCCCCTTCTCACTTGAGGAAGGTATACTTCATCGCACCTAGTCCCGACCCGTGGCTTTAAGAACAAAAATTACCTAAAGGCCCATTCCACAGCAGCAAAATGACGACGAGCGTTTGAAAACCGAACCTAAGGTTTTGTTAAGTCCATCCGTAATGATAAGAGGAACATGCGGGATATATGTGAACAAGAGACACTAAGAAACATACTACTACTTCCATTCACGACGAAGACGAGCCTGGTGGCCGTTCCCAGATCTACACCACAAGCTTTTACAGCCTTTTGGTAGCTAGTTACCATACTTTCAAACCGCGAATCCGGCACCGCCTGAGCGCCTGCAAATTATCATATCCTATTCTTCTACACAGGTGGTACCTTTCAATTTGCAATGGGGCACTATTTTCCCAAGAGATGCAGGAGCAGGTTCTCCCATGTCTCTGCCTGTGAATGAATGTCAAAGTCATGGCGCAATCTTCAAAATTGATCAATATAGGTTTTCTCAATATTCTTCAGACATTTGTTCAGAAATAATAATAAATGGTGAAAAAATAGAGCATTAGGGCCGATTAAATAAATTCCTTTTTGGATGCGCCAGGCGTTCTACTCTCTTTCAGAATTGTAGTGGCTTTTAGTTGCGATTCGTATTCACATCCCATATTCCTGTAGAGAGTGAGTGTGGGAGGGCACTGAAATACATACAAGTCATTGTCCCCTAACGTACCGTAATCGTCGATGGTTGGGTGGAAGGCTGGGTGGACCTAAACCCACAGTCGATCCGTGACGGATCCCTGACTCAAAAGTGGCGCCACTTGCCACTACACCACTTCTGCCAACATGTAAGTGATAGCCGACAGTAAACCGAGCGGAAAAGTTCATGCATAATCAATGAGAAAGTGCATAGTACTTCTGACGTCACTAATGAGCACGACATTTGTCTCGGAGATGTCCTTGGACGATGGGGGCCTTTGAAGAAGCCGCAGCGCATTTCAAGAAAAATAACTGCGGAAGAATAAAGGATTGGCCAGATTTTTACGCCTTACCCTTCACTTTCACATCGATTATGCCCAACTAATCCTCTCCTTGTGAATCCGGCTCTTCCTGTTTTTGTTCCCAAACTTTTTTAGCATGCGAAATGATAGCTAACATGTTTTAACAAATTTTACTCTTTGTGTTCACTGGCAAACGGGAAAAATATCATATTTATTATATTTCCACTTGTTGAATGACTCAAGCTGAAATTTTGAGTTGAAATGGGATCATCTTCCGTAAAGCAGCTTCTTGTCAGGATCCACCTCCCCATACCCCTCCCTTCTGGCAATCTTTTCACGAGAACAGTGCTCCCTCTAATTTTCCTCTCTACACCGATTAAATTAGTTGACTTCGAAGGCAAATCCCGAAACCTCCGATTTAAAGGAGCTCTTAGGGTGAGAAGTATGGAGTGATACGCACACGCAGAGCATGTATCCCCCTTGGTGCCACGACTAAACAAGGCTGATGCGCTGACGTCCGAAAATTCATCATGTGCTCCGGCCACCGCCATGCACCAGCCCACAAATCAGTGCTACTTGGCCTAGAAGCTACTGAAGAAATGGACTTTCATTTTCGTCTATGTCGACGGTTTCTAGGAGGTGCCACGCGTACGCCACGAATCCAGAGTCACAAACAGCATTTGAATGTGATTTAGCCCATCCATTTTTTCGGTATCCAGCCAGTACAATTCTACTCATATCTTTCATGGGAAGCCCAGGTCTCGACCCCGTGGAAGGTGGTACATGAAGGCTGTGGCTATTTACGTTGATACGGCTTGAGTTGAAAGACAAGATTTCTCCGCGACCCTGTGTGGCGTTCACGAGTCCGCGCTGGTTTGCGGGCGATTGCCTACAAAAAAAAACTATAAGTGCCTATTCCAAATTTTAAAGCACTGGATTATGAATCAGCAGTACGACACAGTATTGGCGGGTGAGATTGGGAGACAACCCTGTATTGGTCGTGCATGTAACGACATTCTGCGATCTGTCGCGCGATTCGTCCAAATCGCGGACTCTGACACCAGCCTGTGGAAGTTCCAAAAAATATGGTACTTTTTGTAGCTCGCTTGTTTGCGCGGGTGGCGTACGCATTGGATATATAAAAATAGGTTCAGGCGTAATTTTGAGTACCTAAGAGAGCTAAAAGAAGTGGAAAAGTGCCAATGGTTCAGTTCCTTATAACGACAAGATTTTGAAATTTTTCTATTTCCGATTTCCTTCGTTCATACAGATCCAATCATTTCGCTGTGGTCAATCTGTATTAAGATATTATTACTGAAATTTTAAATCTATTGAAATATTGAAAATTGTAAAAATTACTTTTACAAGATTGCTGAGTTATGCGCAGAACTCTTAACCCCAGGCGCGAATCGAGCCCGCACCTCTCACTTTCCGGGCGATTCCGAGGTCGATTACACCACCGGGGCATCGCGCAATATTCACCTAGCCTTTCATGGTAAATGTAAAAACTACTATTTTCAAAACATTTTCTCGTCCTTTACTGTATTATGGAAGTGATGCAGAGGAATGAAATGCTTGTGGCCCACCGACCTAACCGCCCCGCACATCATCTCTAACGCATTGAAAGACAACGTGGCTAAACCGCTGGCCGCACCTTTACGCAAAACACCCTTTTGCGGGAATATTACTATTTCCTTCTTCCAAAAAAGATTTATACATCGTCGATTCCAAAAAAAACAATGTAATAATTAGAAGAGGTGAAATCGTCGAGAATTTGCGACAACTAGTGAAAAAGGATGCCGCAATATACCCGCCCAACAACGGTCGTCAACAGGTTAACATGCAAGAAACCGAACCTGTGAATTGCTCTCGATTGCTGATGGTAAGTGCTGTTTTTGGCCAAATCGCTAAAAGAAGCTCACATAATGCTTGGTTACAAGCAAAAAGGTGCTTAGCTGGGTAGGCAATCACCACTTGGAGCACCCTCGCTCAGTTCTCGGGAATTGTGCTTCTAATTGCACCACCGGGGAATCGCTTCACCTTATCCCAAAATCTGACTGAGTAACAGGGGGGGAGGCAGAAAAAAAGGTATTTTGCCCAGGTCGCACTTCGGCCTTTTTTTTCTTCGCAGAGATTGCCGTCGTTGACGGAAGTTCCTCAGCAAAATATTCCCTAAATGTCCCTCTATAAGTACACGCAGGCCCTCCTTCACTACCCTCACCGTCTTCAGAATATGACGTCATCTGTCACCGTCGTCGAGCTCAAGGAGGCCTACAGTAACTGCTTCAGCCTGAAGCTCTTACATAATTTCTTGGATCGATTCAACGTGGATAGTTTCCTAAGGGGACATTAGCTCTAACTATGCAAACCCCCTCGGAACCCGCCCTTCGGAACCCGTCGTAACGGTACACGATCAGTCGAGAACCCCATTGAGCTCGACCAGAGCCATGTTTCCGGGGCAAACTTTTCTGATGCCGTCCACGTAGATGGCCACTATGAAGATTTTCTTATGAAATGAAATGCGCTCTTCAATTCTAAGTTTGGGAGCACACGCTTTGAGCTGAGCAAAGTGTGATTAAATCCATTTGAGTCTGGAGACAAAATGTCTTTTTATTATTCCCCCCCCCTGTACTTGTTCGATCGCGACATGCGGGGTAAATATAAACTCGAAGTTCCGACTCCTGCATGGAGGGGCGAAGAACTTCGGCCCAAAACCGGCCCCTCTTTACGAAGCTGAGAGCTTCCGTTCTTGGGCAAAAAAAGCGGCTTCACGACGCTGAATGCCCTCGTTTGATCAGCCACACTACTGTCCCGCTTTGCTGCACGAGATTGCTGAGTTATAGGCAGAACTCTTCACCCCAGGCGCGAATCGAACCCGCACCTCTCGCTTTCCGGGCAATTCCGAGGTAGATTACACCACCGGGGCACCGCTGAATACTATTCATCCAGCTTTTTGTGGTATATGTAAAAACTACTGTTTCCAAAGGATTTTCTCGCCCTTCTACTGGCATTATGGAGGCGATCAGGAGAAATGAACGCCACTTGTTCTTATCGAGGTTTGTGTCCACATTGACCCATTGTGGCTCACCGGTGAGCCACACCCTCACCCAAAAACTCTTTTTGCAGGAGTCATCCGCCTTTTCTTGTTCCAAAAAAGTATTTACACATCGTCGGTTCCAAAAAACAATGTAATAATTAGAAAGGGTGAAATTACCGAGAATTCTACGGTAACTGATGAAAAAAGATGCCGCAATACCCGCACAACAACGGTCGTCAACAGGTTAGCATTCAGGAAACCGAACCTGTGAATTGCTCTCGATTGCTGATGGTGAGTGCTGTTTTTGGCCGGACCTTGCGCCAAATCGCCTTGCGAAAGCTTACAATGATGCTGGGGTTACAAAGCTGGAGGATAGTGAGAACACGTGACCGAACAGGTGTTTCATTTTTACATTCTATGCTACATTTAAACATGTACTTATTTATTAGATTACTTTTACTAAATTACTTTTTAATATGTAATATTTATTACTTACGGCCCTACATGCCACCTTAGTTCGATCGTGTTGACATCCTTGATAGTACTCTGCAACGTAACCTCAGTGAAATGTTTTTACGCTCAGCAAAAGTAAATTCCTCCCTCAATTTTCAAATACCAACCGTTACCTTTGATTGTTAGGGACAAGTTTTAAATTGCCGTGGACAATGTAAGAATGCCGAGAATTATTATAGCAGCTCAAAAAGTCGAAAGTCTCATAAGAAAGGAACCAATGCCATGAAAATGCTTCTGGTCGACCAGAGAATGGCACGTGAAGGACGCGCGTTGGAAACGTCACAGCTCCCTCACTCTCCGCATTTTTGAAATTTTGCCAGTACAGTGACAGTTTGCGGACGCCTGCATGCATTGCAGGCAGATTTCACGTAGCGCTTCTTGGCCGCGCTAGGTCACTAGGCCAAGTTATTGCTATTACTGAAATCGCATTCATACCTTCCCCCCCTCCATATTTATCACAGGCATTTATGTACAACTCGGTGATGGAGTGCAGGAAAGCTCTACCTCAGTTCCAATCGTTTCGTCGCTGAGTGTGGAGCAATCCCGGGTGGCGATATTTGCATCAGGAAAACAACCAAGCCTCATCGCTTCTTCTACGTTTGAGTAGACTGATGCAGACCTTGTATTTCGTTTTCCCTCGGGCTCTTCATAAAGCAGTCAGATGCCTAGACTCAAAGCTGTGACGCAGTCAGTGTTTCTCGGCCTATGTCTTTAGGTGACGCCGGAGGATTTTTGACGGCAGAGGCTTAGGCGTGTTCTACGCAGTTATCCAGTACCTACTTCGTCAGATGTTCTCCGGGAGAACTTTCCTTTCATTGTCAAATCGGAGCGAAATGAGATCTTCAGAATGGAAATGTGAGGTTGAAGAATCAAAAACTCCTGAGAAAAAGGAGTCTGTAGACTTGTGTCAAATCGATTTCCGTTTTCCGAATTGTTGATTGTTGAGGATTACGAGAACGAGTTATAGGCTGCAGAAAAGCCAGAAAAAAATCTAGGTCCGCCACTCTCTTCAAACGTTTTTCTGCGTATCAAAGTGACAGTTTGACAAGAGATTGATACTATCCCAACAAAAATCCATGAATTAGCCTCCAGTCCTGAACCTGTACAATACAAGCGGAACCAGTTCAATGACAGATGATTTGCGAGAGCAGACAGTTCAAGAACTGAAACCTGATCCTGTGCAATTTTCACATCTGCCACACTAAATGTTGGCCAAGGCCACCTTTGATTTGATAGCCTCAAACACCTAGGAACAGAACGAGCTCTAGCATGGATACCGCTTTGGACCTTATCATAAATCCCGAGCAAAATTTGTTTTCCTCACGAGGTCTTTCAGGAAATGCCCAGCTTTCTCGAAACGGTTTTTTGCATGATATAGGGTACGTGCATGGAACACAGAACTGTAGTTCATTTTTCCTGAGCGGCCCTCTGAATACCAAAAAAGGGGTGATGAAGTGGTCCGTGGTTCGAATCCTCGCAGTGACAATTTTTTGCATTTTGTGTTGGCGTTTCAAAACTAACGTAAAATAGCGTTATTGTATAGAGCTCATGTCATATCGATAATTAGGATCATAAGCAACCTTTATACGTAATAACTTCGTATAGCAAACTTATACGAAAGTTAAAAATTCTTAAAGCAACAATCCAGGAACGAATTCGCGGGTAAGGACCACCTATAATGACGTTGCAGGTGAGAAGTTGGTCAATGGAGAAAGAAAAAGTAGAAAAAAACGTCGGGCAGGGGCTTAGACAGGGACTCCCCCTGCCGTTTAGGGAGACGTGTGTTGGACGAGTTGTCCGAACCTGCCCGTAGTACATGCGCTCCAATTGCAACTGCTGGCAAATAGCCATGCATGCTTGCAAATACATAACTATTTGCCAGCAATCGAAATTGAAGCGCTTCAATTGCGTTCTTATGGAATCGACCTCATACAGCGCGGCGGTCCCGCAACGACCGCTAGTCGAAGCAGCGCTCTGCACAGCGTATGTTGGAGCGATCCGCCTCGGTATGGGTGATCCGCCCCCTCCAAGAGGACTTCGACCCCTTCCAGCGCATTTTAGAGGTAGGTTTTGAACTTAAAGACATTTCCTATAAACTTTAGTTGGGCTGGGGCATGTTTTGACCGCCTAATGACCAAGTAGTTGAAACCCTGCCTGGACTGTTGCTTTAAGAATTTTTTTCGCTGCTTTTGATATTCAGAAGTCCCCTCAGGAAAAATGAACCACAGTTCTGGTGTTCCATGCACGTGTACCTCTATATCATGCTAAAAAACCGTTGCGAGAAAGTTTGGCATTTCTTGAAGACCTCCCTGGTCAGTCAGCCATGATATATGCTGGCCAGGTTGACGGGCCACGCACTTCAACTTTAATCAAAATCGAGGTTAGAAACTTGAATGCAACGGTGTACATTACGTACAATTATAATGTAAGAACTAGTGCATTTGTCCTTTGAGACGGGTT
This sequence comes from Ostertagia ostertagi, assembly GCA_036418205.1. Lineage (NCBI taxonomy): Eukaryota > Metazoa > Nematoda > Chromadorea > Rhabditida > Trichostrongylidae > Ostertagia > Ostertagia ostertagi. The sequence goes on along the minus strand of MU869386.1, from coordinate 22,060 downwards.
TGAAACCAGTCGGCCCTGAGGATAAGCAGACGTGATTTCCTTGACCGAGGTTCGGTACTGGGACTAAGACTGTGGCCCTACACCATTTTCGCCCATAGAGGTGAATAAATCCTAGTTTACCCATTGGTTCTCACTCCAATTTATCACAGTAAAGCAGCAGTTCCCATTTCATTGTTTTACTTGAAGGCAAGGTAAATATCGGTCGAGAATCCCTCAACGGCTTGTCGAAGATTGTCGCCCACTTACGCTCTCCCGCGCCGACATTCACACTCGCCATGTTCGAGCCGTCTGTGCTCTCCGCGCGTACGTTCATCCTCGGCACTACTCTCGCACACTACAGCCATGGTCGAGGAGTTGCCCGACCATTATTCACCTTGCTTGAGGGTTGTCTCATCACAAAGCCGGGAATACGAGACAAGTCCCACTGGATGAAGGAAGAATGTTACAGCAGTTGGCTTACGCATCGCAAAACGCGGTAGCTCATGGTTGGAATACACAGAAGGAGCGGGAGTTGAGAAGGAACTCTTAGCAACTTAGGTCTTTCCTAAGTTCTTAAAATAAGCGATTACGATAAAGTGGAGCGCATCGGGGAAGCATGTGCACCACACGAATCAGTTACTTGGCTGCCAGGGAAGCGAGATGTGGCGCTTTCACGACGAAAGGTGCGCTGGTTGCTGAGCAGGACTTCGAAAGCGCTCCGCCCCAAAAGCGATCCGCCCACTAGTTTACTTGTGATTTGGACGAGCTGCGTTGCCAGCAGCGGCACAAATGGAGCATCTCGATTAAAGCGTGGTTTGGCATGGTGCCACCAAACGCGTTGCGGTGAACTCGTTCATACGTCCACTTTCTGAGCTGTTACCTGTTCATGAGTGAAAACCAACGGCCAAAAAAGGGGTCCCGTTTTGCGTTTCTTGACGGATTTTTCTGCTTTTTTCGCTACTGGCGTACCATTGAGCACCACCACGTCACACTAAACCCTTCTTGAATTTATCGTAATCGCTGCCTCTAAGCATGGAGCTGGGGGACAGGTTCGAAATTTTGCCTAAGATGCTTGACGCTGAGTATGGCACCGTCAAGCAATTTGAAGCTCTTAAATCCATGACTGGAGAGCATAAACAACTATCTTTTCCGGCATTGCAGCGACAAACAAACTGGCATCTATTTTCATTGACCACAATAACTCAAAACATTACTGGACCTGAGCGAGAGGAGAATTCGCAGCGTCGTATTCCCTTATCTCTCCAACTCGAAGCGACATCAATTTACCTATTTATTTATTTATTTATTTATTTATTTGTTTATTTACACGCTCCGATGTCAGGAACATTCATTCGTAGTGGCGTTTGAATGCGATGTGGCCTATACAATGACTTGCGGGGCCAGCCGATGTACAAGTCAGTGTTTTTATCCTCCCAGACAAGTCTGGTACCAATTAACCGACCCCGGAGGGATGGAAGGCTTGGTTGGCCCGGGCGACTCACGACCCAGGATTTGATCCCGGACCGCTCGCGTGGTAAGCGCGCCACTTGCCACTACACCACTTCCGCCCTCAAACATAAAAAGAGCAATTTTTGCCATCCATGTCCTGGTGTTCGTGAAGTCCTGAAGTCAGAAGTCGGAATCGGGGAAATTGGCGAAAATTCCTTTCTCGCAAGATGGCGTTTATTGTCAGCCA
>MU869386.1:0-20285 GCA_036418205.1 Ostertagia ostertagi | reverse complement strand
AGGTGCAAAATATTCCAAAAATGCTTTATTTATTTATTTATCAAAAATCACGATTCCCTTATAGCGGATCGTAAAAACTTCTGCCGAACAATTTGTGGTATGTGCCCTAAAATTCTACTTCCTCCTTGTTGAAGCGAAAGTAACTTCTTTTGCTGGCGGCTGGAACCATAATAAATTTATCGGGTCGGCTTGTTTTTTAGCCGTAACAAAAACCATCGCTTCCGTTTTCGAGTTTTGATTTATGCTAACGGCGCTTTAGCGGAATAGTTTGCCCTTTGCAGGAATTGAATGAATGTACGTTTTTGAACGGCCAACCAGACAAAATCCCTCGGGATCAACGCCAACTTGGAACGAATTTTTGGCTTCCAGTAGCGTTCCCCTTCAACCGTTCAAAAGTGCGCCTCCGAATTTGCTTTAGATAGCTTTTTTGAGTTTTCAATGGCCGAAAACACTGCGCGTTCGCATAAAGGACTATCAACAAAATGTTCCTAGGAGCCACTATTCATTTATTTATTTATCTATTTATTTATTTATTTATTTATTTGTTGTATGTGCATTAGGTATGTGAAAAGATAAAGCTCAAATCAACGAAAGTACATAATAGTCTAAATACTAAAAAAGGGCGAAACTCGGGTTCGGGAGGGGGGGCACGCGATGGCTGTTCTCCTCTGCTCTACTAAGGCTCAGTCAGCTATGAGTAACTGTCCCTGTGGACTAAGCCCTGGAGGAACAGACGAACAGAGCACCGCACTATCGCGTGCCCCCCCCCCCGAACCCGAGTTTCGTCAAAAAATGATAATTTGCAATATTCTGCAGATTACCACTCGAAAAACTGTTTTCCCATCAACAGTGACTAAAGATCAAAACTCAACTTCTCGAACTATCCGGGTTTTGCTTGCTGCTAAACTTTCCACTTCATCGCTTTTTTCGTGACAGTATCGCTTATATTCGTGCCAGGACCCGCCCACAGCCAGTTTCTTCTCGTGTTTCCCGTACTTCACGCCGGAATGACTCTACTCGTTTATACAGTGTGAAAGGTAACCAGGATAAGCCAAAGTCTTCCCCGACATGCAGAACAGGGTCGTATTTTGTTAAGGGGAACAGGGGGTCGTATCTGCTACCGCAACATGTTGTAGCAAACCCTACAAATAATTGAAGTTTTAATCGAGCTTTTTTTTGAACGGATGATGGTGCCTGACTGTACTCGCGCTGAGGAAGGTGCAGATTTTAGTCAGCGAATGGCGCTTAAGGCAGGCTAGAAAAGGAGAGAAAAATGCACTTAAGTGTGATGGGAGGGTCTTTGACGTGCTCTGCGTCTTTTAGTCTTTTGGAGGACCATATCTGGCAGCGTCCTGCGATTAAAATGTTTTAGTGCACATTGAAGTGTCCCCACCAGAGTCTGTCCTATGCGTTAGCTTATTGTTCGTGATAAATTATTTGAGTTATCTATAGTCCCTCTGATACAATTAAATATCTGAAAATCTCTTCTTGTGTCACCATCTCATCCCATTTTTTCCACAATATACTACTACCCACCGAAATTCAATAGTTTTACACCTCCATCCCACAACTGTGATTCCAGAACTAATAGTGTGATCGACCCTCCACCCATGCATAGCAAACTCAACAGGTGCGGATCCCCCAGTAGTTATCGTAACGAACGTAGGCGGTTGAACCCTAGCGTCCCACCCCGCCCCCCCCTTAATCTCATGCACATTATTGCCAGAAATCGCTACCAATGAGTATTCCTTAGTGCCTCAAGTAAGTCTAGTAATATCTCTCTTCTCAGGAGCTTATTCTCGTTTTTCTATTCAGGTTTTGTATTCGAATGTTCGGATTTGACAAGGGGCAATAATATTTAGATGAAAATGACCTTATAGTGCTCCAACCTCTTGCCTACTTGGACTGTTGTTCGTAACAAAATTAATTACAATTTACTTAATAAAAAAAATTTTTCTTATGTTCTTTTCTTTCTTCATACGTTCTGAATTATTGAAAAACACTCCTGTGTTCCAGTTCTCAGATAACTGCACTCAGGAAGATGACTTCGGGGGAGAGGATAACCCATGCAAGTTCTCGGTAGATTGCCGGGGGTGGCCATGCATGCGCGAATATCAAACTATCAGCTGGGTTGATGAACGGGTACATCAGTGTTAACTTCGTATAATGTATGCTATACATTAGTTATTACGAGCTCCGCCTCCATTACCACAGAAAAACGATACCCTTAGGCCCCTAGCCTCATGAGCATAGCAAAAAGAACGGAACATAAGCGTTAGTTTCGATAATACTAATCCTACACACAAGACAAAATGATCACTCTTTCCGTGGAAGATTCCTTTAAGGTATCGTTTTCTGTGGTAATGAGGGCGGAGCTTTTTCCGTGGAGGATTCCTTTAAATAACCCGTTTGAGATACGCCTTGAATCCACTTCAGTCCCACAATCGTAAGCATTTAAATACTTACCTGCCTTATGCCTTTTGGTTTCCATGGACTTTGAACCAATCGGGAACTCTTCGACATTTGCAATTGTTCCATATTTCGACCACACAAGGCCATCAACAAGCGGATCAACGAATCTGGAAAGGTCTTGCGTTCAACGAAAAAGTCCGCTTATCCCCACCAACCCGTCAAGGTGATTGCGGAGGCTTTCGCCGACCTCCTTTCTCTCTTCCTATCTCCTCTTAAAGATACGAGAATTCAAGTCGTTCTATACTAAACCTGCTCACTTTCTTTTCTTTTTCTATCATGTTCATCATTTCATTTACTTCAGTTGACAATGAGGACACTGACAGTTTTTTTTGTCCAAATTCTTCATCTCCCTACACAAAAAGGATATTTACGATAGAGCGATTACAAAAGAGATTCTGAATCGCTTTTCATACTTCAAGAAGGATTCCAATAGGCTGAAAAACTAGAATGGCACCACTAACTACAAAAACTTTGGATTACCTTAGGTAGATGACCAGTTTAAGACGAAGAACATCCGGCTCCGTGCCCACCTCTTCGATTCCGCAGTCCTTCCTGCCCTAACCTACGCCTCAGAGACTTGGACTCTGCGCAGGCAGGACGAGCATGCGGTCAGCGTTATCCAACGCGCTGTCGAGAGGACGATGCTAGGAGTAACCCTATACACGCAAGTGCAGAGGGGAATCCGGAGTTCGAACTACGCCAACGATCGAAGATCAGGGACGCTGCCGTTTTCGCCAAGGAATCGAAGATAAGGTGGGCCGGACACGTCATGCGATTTTGCGATGACCGTTGGACCAGAGCGGACTGGATCCCTCGGGACGTCAAACGAACACCTGGACGATGACCTTGACCATGGCCAGACCGTACTGGTCCTCGCACATACAACACACTGGACGACCACCGTCCGATGTCAGCTTCTTCACGTAAAAGCTAGGAACAAGGAATGAAAGGCTCGGCTCCTCTGTCGAGGAGTGCTTTACTTGGAATACTCGAGCGCCGCACAGCGCGAATGGAGATCGTTCATGCGCCGCCGAGCAAATTCGACGATCAGGGTGAAGGTACACAGGTGAAATGACCATATTAAGATACGTGTATTGGACGATGATGCAGAGTGCGTGTTTCGAGTAGCTCTCGAACTTGAAGCTGTTGCTGTAACTCCTACCAGTCGGTCCTATCGTTGGTACTTTTTGCAAAATTTTTACGACCCCCTCCTTCACGAGAAGTTTCATACGACCCCTCTTCACAACTACTTTTTCCCTCAAAACACCGTCGAGCGGGAGAGGGTGGATATATAACTACCATGAAACTGCAAAATTTCCAATATTCATCTTTTTACTCTATCACTGCTTCCTTTTCCTTTTAGGGGTAGGAGGCGGGGAGTGGAGTTATATACGCACGCTGAAACGGACAAATTTTCTCCAGCACGTTCTCACCTCATCACATGTTTCGTGCTACGACCCCCCCCTAAGTCCAACCAAGTACGACCCCCCGTTGCTACTTGTGCAGTGTAGGGTTGACCCTGGCTCCTACAGAGAACCTTCCTATTCGGCCTTTTGGGCCCGACGGTGGGCAGTGAAGGTCTCAAGACTTTTGTGTACTGAGGTTTGGAATCTCGCAGCAAAATCCCAACAGTCATCTCTAACATTGCACCTTCGTGGGAGTGCACCTCGTGAACACTTGGAGGGTCTCAAATCTTCACCGATCTGAACCGTTTAGGTGTTCGTTGACACTTTTTACAGACACCTCCTTTTCTCCGACCCTATTCGCCCCGCAGAATTTGCAGAAGGTCACTTGGACGACATTTGACATCATGCACTCACTTTCCCACCCATTAGGACAGATGACGCAATGGATGGGAAGGGGCTAAGAGTGAGGCGATTATAATACCGATTTCAGACCAACTACAACTTGAGGTTCGCCGAAGAGCTTTCCAACACCCGCGCCATATCATCAAGGAAACATTTGCGCAGGGTTGTTCTTACAGGTGAACTAATCGCATCACTTAAAGGTGGTCGACGAACGGTACTTTCTCCGAACTATCAATCGCGAAGCCGTTTCGTTTTCTAATAGGTGGTCTGAAAATAGGTTGATCTTTACAATGCAGGTGCTCGAGAGTGCGCATAAGACCTCCTCTTACCTGATGAGACCAGCCCCATCGTCCTGTGGGTCGATTACTCAAAAACTGGTATCATCCGATTGAAAAGAGAAAACGACGACATTTCTCTCAAAGAAATTCGCTCATCGCTAGGCTAGAAAGCAAAAAAGGCCCGGAAACGTATTTTAGCACGGGTTGCGATTAGATCTCTGGAGGAGGGTGGGGTGAGCCTTACTATAGAAGTCCTTCCCGTTGCCAATGCTAGTTGCAGCATGCAGTTCCATGAATGCAATTAACTTTTTCGAAAAGAAACAATTTTCAATGAGTCACCTTTTGTGGACAGTTTGCAGACATATGGGCGGAGCCAAGGGGCGCAGGGTACAGGATTGAGGTGCTAGGTCCACCACTGCAATAGTCGTACAACCTCTACGTCTCTAAAGGCGTCACTAAGACAGACGACGCCAGTCAGGGGTCCAACCTGCTCACCATTGCGAAAGCACTTATGTCTGCGTTTCGCTTGCCCGCTATGCTCTATCATGTCCGAGTTTGTTAGGTGGCATGTCTCTTTTTGTGAAACTCGTCCACTGCCTTCTGAAGTAACTCAATCATTGAATGGTTCCAGAGATTTCTTTTCCTTTTTTTTCTCTGGCGATCCATTTCGTTCCTCCAGGTGCATTTTCGAGCTTAATGACTACACTTAGGCGACTGCGGAATGTGACCTTAAAGGCACTGTTCACGTTGCCTGTTTTGATAATGTCATTGAATGTCAACGGTGGACTAGACCCCTCAGTGCGCCGGCGGTGTGATTGGAGGTTCCTCCTTGCCCTTCCACCAACGCACTCACTATGCCCGTCATCAAAACCGTGAACCCTCCAGGCTATCGGATTAACGACGAATACGTATGATAGAGTTCCCGCTAGGCAGCATTCAGAGTTGGCGATCATACAGCGATAAGGCGAGTAGGCGATTAGGCAATCGCACAATAGGCGGAGCAACGAATCACTACGGATCCTTCTCTCATCGCCTACTCGTAATCACCTACTCGCCTACTCGCCTACTCTGCCTACTCCACCACCCTGCCACTCACGCCCCTCAACCCATTCACCCACATCGCCTACCTCACCTTCTTACCTACTCCCCTACTCGTCTAATCGCTTGATCGCCTCCTGGAATTGGCAAAGTGGCATAAAGCAAGCTGTAGTTGCTCATTTCCCAGCTACTTTTCTTGATATTTTAAAGGAATATGAACGTAAAAAAAAATTGCAACTCGGTGAAAATCATGTTAATAGCCCTCGCTCCTCCCCGATTTCACCGCGGGCGGATTGAGTTCACCGATGTTGTCCTACATTCGGCTAATTATGGGAACGATTTCTTGCACTCGTATTTGCACTAAGATATACCATTAGTTTGAAACTTCCTACCAATAAATTTCTTGATTGCCACTAACCTATGCCGAAAAAATTCAATTAGACATAGGATCTAGGAACTTGGCATTCAGAAGGGTAAAATTTCGTGAAAAAAAAAATGCCATGGATTGGGAGTCTGAAGAATTGGCCCCACACCTGAGTTCATTTGGTCTCTGAGCCGCGACACGCAGCACAAAAAGATTTAGGCCATTTCTGGCCACCGTAATGGCCGGAGAACCGGTTTCTTATTCATCTGTTTGTATAAGGGTGTTGCCATAGACACCGTTTTCTTCCGAGCAGCCGTAGATGTTGGTCCTTTGAGCCTCTTGGCCACATTATCCGCAGACTGGCTATATTTCGTACGATGTACCTGATTGGCAAGAGCTTTGCACGACTGCTATCTAACCTTTGCATTCCAATGCTAAAAAAATTGGTCAAGAACAAAATATCTGAACGTAATAACTTCGTATAGCATACATTATACGAAGCTTCTCAATTTCACCCTCTTCATTTGAAAATCGTAATCGGTATATTCTATATGGATCTCTCTACTTCATCAACAGTTGCGACCCCTCTCATAGCCTTCTTGTCACCGGTTCTGCTTCCTGCCTCAATTTATGAACCCTTTCTGTATTTCTTCCCTCTCTCCGTCTATTCTTTCTAGTCTTCCCTTCCTGATTAACCATATCTTCGGCTCGATTCCCTTTTCGGTCCTCAAATCTTGCAATGTCATCAAATTTCCCTCGCTTAGCGCCTCCACAGTAGCTGGCGAATGGAATCCCTTCATATATAGGCTTCCGGCTGTATTCGCAAAACTTTTCAAAAATCATAAATAAAAATATAAATCATAAATAAATCAAAATGAAAAATGCTTTTCTATTTTTGAATTCCATAGGGAGTATTTCTGTAAAATATATGCCCTTGTAGGAGCTGCATATGCAGAGATGATTTATAGCTGCGGTTCCCTTAACTTCCCCTTTTTGAACCTCTAGAGGCTATTTTGTAAAGTGAATTTATCGAATTCAAGCCGCAAAGCTGTTAGCTCTTGAGTTTGGATGGAAGCAAGAAGTACAAAAGTAGAGCTGTTATTGTATTTCTGACTACTGATATTTTCTTATTTGATATTTAATTACGCATATAAAATTAATATAAATTGTAATTAATTGAAAACTGAAATAAAAATCAAAATATATTAATTATTTCTTCGAATTAATTGAATGAATTAAATTTGAAATGGAACAAATTATTATCGAAATGAATTAACAAATTAATATCAATAAACATTAATAAAATTTAATTTTTAAATAAAGCAAAAGCGAGTTAAAATAAACTAATTAATCAAAGGCAGCGATTACGATATATTCTTCAAGGGTTAAAGCGACCGATGGGGTGCTCGTGATACGCCACCAGCGGAAAGAACAGAGAAATCCGTCCAGAGAACGCAAAACGGTACCCCCTCTCTTTTGGCCGTTGTTTTCACTCATGAACAGGTTACAGGTACTGCTCAGAAAGTGGATGAATGAATGAGTTCACCGCAACGTGTTTTGGTGGCACGATGCCAAACACGGCTCGATCGAGTTGCTCCAGCTGTTCCGCCGCTGGCAACATAGCTCGTACAAATCACCAACCAAAGTGATGGGCGGATCGCTCGTAGGGGCGGAGTGCTTTCAAAGTCCTGCTCATCGAGCACCTTTTATTATGAAAGCGTCACACCTCGTTTCCTTGCAGCCAAAGTAATTGCTTCGCGTGGTGCATATACTTCTCCGATGAGTTCCTTTTTAGGCCGATGTCAGACTTTGCGAATCGCGCGATTCGCTAGCGTCTGTGGACGCGTCGCGGCCAGTGAATCACTCAGTTGGCTGGTACCGCAACGCGACCGCGGAGCTAAGCGTAGCTTTGCGAATCGCGCGGACTCGCAAAAGTCTGACATCGGCCTTATCGTAATCACCTTCCTTTAAAATACAACAACAAGTGAAAATGCCGACGTTTCGAGTGATTGGAGGACTTAGAATTTGCTACATAGGAAAAAGGCAATCCAACGTCTTCTGTATTGTTTTTTGCTCAATCAAGAAATTATTGTCAAAAATCGATCGAAAAATCGCTTACCTCAAGATTGATTCGACTTTCGACCGCTCGGGCTCTGAAGAAGGCCCCTGCGCCAAAAAGTTTGCCAGTCGAATAAAGGTGCCATCACTGCGATTGGGAACTGAAATTTGTAACATAGTAGTATAATATTACGTACTCTGAAACATAGTTTTATATTTCATTTTATTTATTTTCACTGCTGAAAACATTGTGTATTTCCATGGGAGACTACCAAGAAACCGACTCGAGCAGGCAGACCACGCAGTATCTTGTTTGACTTTCACTTAACTCATACCCTTTCTGCTTCCGACAACCACTAATTTTTTCGCATCGGTCAACCACTCTCTTTCTTTCCCTGCGGGTTTTTTTCACATAATTATTTTTCCTCTCAAATCGACAAAAATGGGTGCTAACTTAGTTGGGGGGGCCACGCGGCGGCGCGGCAGTCTGCTCGCCTGGCATGTTCGGAAATCCGTGGGCCAGGGGGGAGTGTAGGCAGTCTAGGGGGGTGGGGGGTGAGGGCAGTCACTTGACATGCGTGAAAAGCTGGAATGTTCGAGTTTACACTGTCTCGCTCGAGAGAGCCCAGGTGAGACCGACTGCCGCGCGTGGCCCCCGTGGCCCCCCCAACTAAGTTAGCACCCGTTAACGCGTGTCTTCACTCTTCTTCTCTCTAGCCGTTAGTTGCGGTTGGTGTGACTGGGGTGTTCATCAGCCGGCCTGTCAACCTGGGCCTGACGCTGGTACTAGAACCATTTTTGCAATTTTGCAGGGCATGGTTTAGAGCCTCGGCAGGGATCGAACTCGCGGTTTTTCAGAGGTGCAGACATGAGTCTAACCTCTTAACCACTCGGCTATCCCTGCCTCAAGCAGTGCCTCTCACTCCAGTACTTTTTAATCTCTCTTGTTTCCTCCTGCAACCTTATCAATTACGTCATAGAAATAAAAGAATTGTGCTCAGGAACCGCTTGATTTTATATCTCCCCCACTAGTCAGTCGATAGGAGACCAGACAGAGATCAATCGTTGTCAGTGAAAAGAGCAAAAATAGGTGTTTTAGTGAAGGACAAAAAACTGAGAAAACTGTTAGTCGTCCCGCCCATAAGTGTCACAAATACTGAAGGCGGACACGCATAGTTGCTCCTTGAGGCACCGTCACCCGAAAGCCTTTTTGGCCTCCCCTCCTATGGTAAAAACATTTCACTCTCATATTGCATCCTAATCTATCGCTTTGAAGAACTTCTACTTTCCGGACTCGAAACTTGAAGTCGATTTCTTCCTACAACATCTAACCTTACACGTGGCCAAATTTCCCACGTACTTCGTTCCATAGGCCCCTTGGCTCCACCCAAATGTCTGTGAACTGTCCAAAAAGTTGATACCTGGATCAATTATTGTTGAGAATTGTGTCTTTCCAAGAAGGTAATTGCATGCATGAAACTTTGCACCCTGCAACTAGCATTGGCAAATAGCACTACATTTCTGCGAGAGAGGAATACAACACGTTTCCGCGCATGATCCTCTAATTGTATGCTTTTAAACTCTTTCTTCCACTATTTCCACCTTTCTTCTTGTTCTATTCTTGATCCTTCCTATTTACCTCCCTTCTTCGTCATTCTGAACCTGATCATTTAGGTGTTTTAGTTGTTTAAATCGCTTTTTTTGCAAAACTTCGGAACCTTATTGAAGTGCAGAAGAGCATCTCAAAAAGATTTATAGTCAACCTCTCATGATCTCTATATATTCTGTCGTTATTTCAACCTGGGACCTTCGACTAGTTAGGAGCGGATATGAATTATATTGAAGGCCTTAGAGGCACGAGCCAGGCAAAAATCGTGCCAAGGTCCCGTTAGGTCTGTAGGATGGACCCCTAGGAGCAATCACAGATGTGGCACTCCGTGCATGGAAATCACCCGACAAGAGCGCTAGGGCCTTGCAAAGTAAGCTGCAGCAGCTGCAATTTTCATCAGGCTGTTGTCTGGCGCCCTCTCATCTGTTGCGCTCTCTCGCCTCATACTCTCCTCTCCGCGCTTAGTCTCTCATTGCCTTAGCACAGTTGAAGGAAAGCACAGTACAACTGAGCGTTTTCAAACAGATTTTTTCCCTTTTTTTTTGCTATCCCGTTCCCATCGCAAATACTTTCATGTCCGTGTGCAAAAATTACACAAACTCGATCCTGGGGTATGCCTTTAGATCTTTTTTTCTGTACACCGATTTCTATTACCGACTTCCCTGAACCAACTACCTCGTTATTCTATGATAAATGTACCTATTTTCCCTTTTCCCCTCTTCCTTTTCCCCGTATAATCATTAATTTTTCTACACCCAAGGTTTGACAAGCACTCAAATAGCCGCTCCAGAATGTGCACGTTTTAGTGTGACCCCCATTTTATCGCTAAATGTCGTTGTATGCCAAGCAGTCATAAAACTTTCCACCATTTACCCTGCTGTTGTTTCTGCAGCGATAATTGCCACAGGTTAAGCGGGTACTTCACTGCTCTTGTGTTCGCTTTCAGGTTTATCAACGCTCTGATCGTTTCGGTCCTTTGTTGTTCAACCATTAAATCGTTTTTCATCAAAGCTCAACCCGCCTCGTTCTACTCAGCTTCTACTAGCTATTTCTAAATCGAGTCCTTACCTACGACTATGCTGAGCGTGCAATCTTTTTGACTTTACAACCCCTTATTCGAGCATCGCACAGTATTTATTAGGTCTTTTCACCAGTCTTGCCCGTTTTTTGACGCTTCACTTTTATTTTATTTTATTTATTTATTTAAAATGCTTTTTTGGCTGCGCCAAACAAAACCAGAACTCGTGTTAGTCGAACATAAAGCGAAGGACGAAGCCAAATAACGTCGAGCAATTATTTAAAAATAAATTTAAGTACAACATACTTTTGCATATTTTTTATTTTGTTTTCCTTCCATGCGAGCTACCGCAACTCTCGTTGACCGAGGTTTGAGATTCCGCACGTTAATAATTCAACATTGAACATGGTTTTGTTTGTGGGCGATGCTTTGGCCTTCATGCTTTTTTAAAGGAGGAATTCACGATTAGAATGAAGGTCGAAGAAAGGGAAACTGACCTAGTTGAGGGACCCACGGACCTCCTGAGGGTGCGAACTGACGCGCAATTCGCATGGAAAAATTTGACCTCGGCGACCTATCATGCCTCAAAGCTGGCGGGTCCGGCGATCTCCGCCCACCGATCATCTGATCACTCGCCGTAGTTCAATACGTGGCGAGTGATTAGATAGCTGAGAGAGCGTAGTGTTGAAGAGGGCACAGCGATGAGAGTCGCATCAATGCTCGAATCAACGGGCAAGGAAGGGGTCCCATTTCTCGGGTTCTGGGCCGTTTCTCATGGTTCTTCCTTCTTTCGTGTACCACTCACCATCCCTAGGTTAATTTGAAATGGGTTGCTTTTTCATCGTGAATTCGTCCTTTAAAGCAATCGTCAAAATAACGGGGTAGATCCTTTTGAAAGACCATTAGAACTAGCCAGCCTAAACCAAATAATCAACAGATTTACCCTTCTAGAAAAGAGTAAAGGGCATCGGGATCCATTTATTGTACCCTGAGGGGAGGGCAATGAGCTTGCCACGGCCACCTTCATGACACCTACAGTGAGTTTTCGCAGAGAAGGAAGCTCCGCGGTGGGTGTAAGGCCCATGCCAGACTTTGCGAAATCGAGCGATTCGCTAGCGTCTGCGGTCACGTCGCATGGCGCGAATGACTTGGTTCGCTGTTCGTGGTATAACGTGTTTTAACTAGCTAGGGCGAAAGTTTTGCTCACAACCCAGCATTCCTGTGAAAACTGCTTATTAAGAACATTAAATACACTAAAATAATTTTTGACCATTTGTTAACTGCTGTTTTTGGCCGCAGTTCGCCTTGAGAATGTTTCAAAAGAGGACTTTTCAAGTGACGACGGCCAAGAAAAAGTGGCTTTTTCTTTTTTTGGCCGTCGTCACTTGTGGTGTGTGGTCTGTACTCGACACTCTTCTCATCTTCCGAAATAGAAGCTAATTCATGTACTGCTTCTTATCCTATGAAAACAATTTGTTACGCGAACTATTTATGACATCTGACTTTATCTAAAGTCCTAAAAGTAAGGTGTCGTGAGCACCTTTCCTCTTCCTGTATAGTTTAATATATATCTTTGCCTTATAGACGTTCAGCATATAACGTCTAAATTTGCATCCATTTTTTTAGCCTGAACTTCGTTTTCCCAGCATTTTTGCTGCCATCACCCTTACCACTGGATTGACCGACCTCAAGTTCCTGGTTCTAACAGGGCCACTAAAACGGTTCGATCAGCACCAGCTGAGTGCGATTTGATGTATTAGTCAAAATTCTGGCCAAAAGCGGCCATTGTTAGCGCGGAAAGGCGGTGACGAGAGGACCATTGTGTTGCCACTTCAGTCAAGCGCTTCTGCATCAAATCCGCCTCGCTGCTCTACTTAATCCTCAAAATTCCGGCAACTTCTCGGGATGTGCTGTTCTCATAATCAAAAACAAGTTTCAACACATTTGTTTTCCTATACACTGCGTCCCATAATTATACGTCCACCTAAGAATTTCCCAAAATCTCACAATATAGATGTTTTGAAAAAAGTCTTCAATGTAGCAATGTGTCATATATAAATGCGGAATGCCTATGAACATCAATTTTCTATTTGAGATCACAGGAATTTTTTTTCAATCCATAGCATTACAATAATTTTTGTGTAAAAGGCCACTCAGCCGACGTCCCAAAATTATACGTCCACCTCACGTTTATCGATTACTTTTCACTTCTGTTCCACGAAACTTTTTCATTGTGGTAACACTTCACTTCTTAAGGGAACAGCATAATAAAGACTGCTGTTGGATTTTGAAAAAGGTTAGGTTGTCGCAAAAACTGTGAACAACGCATTCGCGCCAGATTTGGACCAAATTCACGCCAAGCTCAACAACTTCTTCCAGGGGTTTTACATGATATGGAGTTCAAAAGAGCTTTAAAGGTCTCTCATTACTTTTCGAACGAAACCAAGGCCGTTGTCACAAAAGAAACATCCACTTTCATCCAACGGTGCTCTGTCATCGAATCTTCTTCAGAACTTAATGCCTCAACGGACTTTTGTTTCATGCGTGTGAAGGAATCCCAAGATCATTCTTGATTGGGAAATGTGAAAGGCATTCATTTGTGGCAAGGAATCGTGGCGAAAACTGGGCTGATTTTTGCATGAAGGTGCAGCCGAGCCGACTGAAGTAAGGTTCGCTTCTGCCCGATATGTTTTGGCATTTGTTTGTTTCTCTTCTCACGTTTACCTTTCCCTTAATGGCTTTTTTCTTAGTGAAGCACTACTAAAAGAAAGAAAATGTTGAAAAGAAAGACAGACAAACACTCATGCATAGCAAGGAAAAGGACCCTGCTCTCAGTCGGCTCGGCTGCACCTTCATGCAAAAATCAGCCCAGTTTTCGCCACGATTCCTTGCCATAAATGAACGTCTTTCACATTTTCCGATCAAGAATGATCTTGGGATTCCTTTCACATGCATGAAACAAAAGTCCGTTGAGGCATTAAAGTTCTCAAGAAGATTCGATGACAGAGCACCGTTGGATAAAGTGTGGATGTTTCTCTTGTGAAACGGCCTTGGTTTCCTTCGAAAAGTAATGAGAGACCTTTAAAGCTCTTTTGAACTCCATATCATATTAAAACCCTGAAGAAGTTCTTGAGCTTGGCGTGAATTTGGTCCAAATCTGGCGCGAATTGCGTTGTTCAACAGTTTTTGCGACAACCTAACCCTTTTCAAAATCCAACAGCAGTTTTTATTATGCTGTTCCCTTAAGAAGTGAAGTGTTACCACAATGAAAAAGTTTCGTGGAACAGAAGTGAAAAGTAATCGATAAACGTGAGGTGGACGTATAATTTTGGGACGTCGGCTGAGTGGCCTTTTACACAAAAATTATTGGGAAAAATTCCTGTGATCTCAAATAGAAAATTGATGTTCATAGGCAATTGCGTATTTATATGCGATACATTGTCACATAGGAGACTTTTTTCGAAACATCTGTATTTCTGAGATTTTGGGAAATTCTTAGGTGGACGTATAAATAATTATGGGACGCCAGTGCCTTATTCACATAAATGATTCTTCTTCACTTTTCTCTACTTTCAACCTTTCATCCTCCACGTGCTTTGCAAAATAAAGTAAAGTAGCCTCGAAATTGACAAGAAAATTCTGCAACGTTTAATATACGCAACCAAAATTTGATTGACCATTCCTACTTTTTATTCTTATCTTCGATCACCGATGTGCTATGTGCTACCAAAATTTAATAGCCGACTCTCCTTTCTTAACACGTTGACGACAGCATGACGCGCATGCGCGTCAGAATTTCACCCGATTCTGGCTAGTTTTATTTGGTTTATTTGGCCTTTTTCATATTTCAAAACTGTGTGCATGCGTCATCTTATCCGAAAAACTGTGAGTCAATTACCAGTAGTGGAATTATTGAAGAAGTTATGACGATTGTGAAAAAAATAAACAAAAAGTTGCCGAGGTACAGCGCATAAGGGGCTGTCCCGTCCCCACGTTTCAAATTTATTCAAAGAGGTGGGGTCAAAGAAGTCGTTTAGCCTCCGTTTCGCCCGTGCTTTTAGACGGAGACTAAACCAAGCCACAAATTATTTCTGACTACCTCCTCTTGGATTGCTCGGCATGTCGTTACGTTTTTCAAAGAATCTCCAGAGGCGCTTGAGTTCTGGCAGGGCTGCCAATCGTTCAAATGTGGCATTAAACTTGACACGACCTGGGTAATATTAAAACGTCGGGTAGCGGACACAGTCTCTAGGATCCACTCCCCTTTTCACCGCCCTCGACCGAGCGCGTTACTCCCTAGATATACTGAGCAAAACGCTAGCACTCACCCGTGGCCGAATCTAGCTTTGAGAGGTGTGATCATATGGATATAACAACTTCTAAAGGTGCCTAGATTGAGAAGCCCTAGCGAGCAGAACTCTGAGACCGCTTGATATTCAGCGCGCTCCGCGGAGCCTATCAGCGTTTTTCCATTGTACTTAGAGAGGATGTGTCCTCCCAACTATCCGTTGAAAAATCTTCTCCTAGGTTTTTCTTGTGAACCCGCGGAGACAGACGTAAGGGGGAACAACAACTCCTTTTTGAGGCACAGAGCGTGGAAAACAAGATTATGTGACACATTGGACCGATGTCAACAACGCTCGCGCAGCGAATCCCCTGAACATGACGGCGAACGCTCTCGCTCCCTTTTCAGCGTTGCACTCTTTCATTTTGAGTCGCAAAGAACAGTGCGTAAGCGAAATTGGAATACTTACATAGATTGAATCTGGAAGAGGAAAGGAAAAAGGTTTTGAGATCAAATGTCCTTTTTCCTGAAACTCGAACTGCAACAATCAGTTTTGTTTGTCCCCGACTCACACACACAACACTCTAAGCATTATCCAAACATCTTGCGGCCAATTTATTTTATTTGTTCACACTTCTTCTGTTCTATTCCATTGAGTGACTCATTTCTTTTTCTAATTGGTTCTACTTCACCTAATGAACAGTATTCCACATATGTAACCGGTCAAACAAACAGTCACGAGGTCGCGAACTGCTCTTTTCTCATCTCTACATCCTTTGTGTCGTCAACAATATCAAACCGCGGCACAATACTGCGGGAAGGCAGCCCCACCCGTTAGAGATCAAGGTACGAGGTAACTCAGCGTATGCCCAAGGACTACCCAAGAAAAAAATCAGAAAAACCGTCCGAACCCCGCCGCCAATGGACACCCCTACTTTTCCCGTCAATTCCTGAAAGGAAGAAATGGAAGGAATGCTAGTCTACATTGGTGCTCACCTAAACAATACGCTAACGCTCTCTCTTCTCTCTCTCTCTCTCTTCTAGAGCGGCTGGAGCCAGACGGCGAGGGGACAGCAATCGCTTGGGCTACCGCAGCGCGAGGGGCGCGGGTACGGCCCTGCTAGGCCACAGAGCGCGTACCCTTCCTGTGAAACCCGCACTGTCCCGCTCCCTCAGGGCGTCCACCTACCCTTCCACTAGGTGCATTTCCCGTCTTTAAACCTCAGACATTATTGTGGAGCCCATCAGCACGGCAACCAAGCATTACATCAAATACGAAATTTTCGCAATAAACTTCGATAGAGTAAAAAAAAGACAGGAAAAACGAACAAACCAACTCGCTCCCGGCTTCTTAACCGGCTCCTCCTGGTGCTTTACTAGCAACCGTCAGCATCTTACATTTTTGTTTCAGCTCCCCTCTTTAATTCTTTTGTCTTCTCTTCCTTTCCTGATTTCTGTCGTTCATATATAACGCGCCTCAGGGGCTGTCATGTTGTTTTATACGTATGAAAAAAATAAACAAATTCACAAAGAAAGCTATATCTACAATTAGCATTGAATCAAAAATTTTAGAAAGGTCGTGGTAACAGTTCGGTAGCCTAATCAGTTTTTTCTACCCGAACATGGACGCCTTCAATACATTCGATTGCATTTAAAAGTTGTGACCCGATTTTGGCAGGCAAGCTCGTTCTCCAGCGTCAGAGACCTCGTGCATTTCAAAATGATATTCAAATCAAGTTATTCAAATGATGCCATTGCTGAGGTGTCGCTGATCATGAGACATGCTCCAAAAACCGCGCCAGCTTTTGGTGCCACCCAGTGAAAGATTCTTGAGTGATCAAAAGGCAAAAGCATATCAATTGCATTGGTCAATCGTTATCTGGCCCAGAAGGTTCCCGTGGAAGCGATCACAAATTGAACGATAAGCCAGAATCTCTCTCTTTTTAGATCAACTGAATATATGAAGACAAGGTTTTCTTAGCGTCGTACAATCGTGCACAGATATCTCCCCGTCCAGATCTTCCCATTCTCTTTTGCTAATTCGGATCTGTTTTGAGAACCATTCTCCACGTAAGACAAACCACGACAAAATTTCGCCTTTGCTGGTAAACAGATCCCGAAAACTAGAAAACTATTACTCGTACAAATTTCTGCTGCAGATCTGTGGCTGTCTGCGGGGAGCCTTCCACTTGTTTGTTGGGGTTCTCACAGCAGAAATCTTTTCCGGCCGCGCCTTCTCACCTCGCGATGGCACTTCACTTTTTTATCTCATTCTAATCTATCGCGCGAAAGAATTTTGCCTCCAAACTTTGGAGCAAGTTTAAATTCAATCGTAATGTGAACAGACCCCTTCCTACGACGTTTCACCTAACGCATGGACCTCTAAACCACGTATTTCGTTCCACGCGCCCCTTGGCCCCGCCCAGGTGTCTATGAACTGTCCACAAAACGCCGTTTTGGAGCTGTTCTCTTATCAAAGATTGAATTTTCAAATGGCCTGATATCTTCTTTCTTGATAGTGGCTTCTCAGCGGAGAGTGAAGGTTTCCACGCACGACTCCCCTAATGGGTATCCTATTGTATACTACTGTCTATGATATAGCGCACCTATGCGTGCATCAACTAAATAAATAAATAAATAAATAAATAAATAAAATAATAAATAAATAATGGGAGAAACCCTTCTAAACAGCATGGAAATGAAATAAGTACGAAAAAACTCAATTATACCCTAATTTACATTTTCTTTGCTCACTGCTACTTCGATAAAGGAAAGCATGACATCGAATCGCTCCTACAAATCTAGAAATGAACTGTGTGCATGGCGCATTCCAAGGATTGCGTCATGGTCATTTCGTGAGCTTCATCATTTATTTCGTTCCTTATCTATGTGAACAGAACTTGAACGTTGAACTAACGATAGAAGCTTTTAAATTTTATTAAATATTACATTTTTCGATTTCCGAAACTGCCTATTGATCACGGCAAAATCGGCCGTCTTAAGGACGCTATTGTCAGCTATAAAATCTTTACGAGAAACTCCTCGGCTCTTCCTTTTCTCATGTGCATCTTTTGCTTGATATGGTTTTCCTTTCATCTTTCAGAATGATTTCCTAACTGGAATTTTAGTTCAACGAGGAAAATTTGGAAGTTTCAGGTCTACTCCTTGAAAAAATAATCTTGCCCGAGCTTTTTCTTCGTCGAAACAATTGCTGAGTTGTGGGTGCTGAGTGAATCCAAGTTACAGTTGCCCTGACCATATTCTGTAAGTCAAAATCGCTAGTCACCATTCTGTGCTCGGTGTTCTTGAACCATATAAATAGTTTGGTGTTAGGCAAAGATATTCGACCTCGATTACTGTAAGATCAGCCGATTAAGGCCAAAGCAATCGAGCAAATGAGTCTGACGGTGTAACCGTTGGCCAAGGCCCATCAGACGATGTATCGACGACAAAATTGGAGTTCAAAGTCCACTAGGTCATGGTGTTTTAACTCAGGCTAAGCCATGCCATCGAAGGATTTCCCAGCCAGTACAGCCAGCCACCTCTTCAACTGGCTGGCGTAGAATGACCTCTTCGATCCTCTCATTTGAAGCACATTTATTTCGAGCTTCCAGAAACTCATCGAGCAGAATTATATAAGAGATTCATAAAAATCCCCATTCAAATCCAACCTAAAATGCCTAACCCAAGACAGTAAGACCCTCCTTTTAGCAATCAAAACAGTGATTTCGTATTCGTACTTAGTCTGAAAAGCTTTCCACTCCTGTGTATGGTCTACTTACTTTAATTCAATTCGGTTTAACCTAATTTAATTTTACTTTATATCGTTTTGCTGTTCTTAATTATGAAATATAGTTGTTAAACTTAGCTGCGTAGCGCAACTGTACGTGCATGCTAAATGTAATAAATAAATAAACCAATAAGTGAACAAATGAATAAGTTTGACGCCACGCCCTATTCAACAGTAATGATTTATTCACAACGAACTTTCACGCGTATTAGCCGTCTTAACTGCACTGCTCATTGTAATGAGTTATCAATCCATGAAAATGTTATTCCTTCCGTTGTTTGCGGATAATCTTCAATTCACCGCCGGATGCATTTTTGCATGGTTCGAAGTGTGTGAAAGCTAAAGTCTATTGCATTTATGTAGAAGGTGTTATGCGACGGGGAAAAACACTTATCCTACTACTATTAAAGCGCGTTCGTCTGGACGTCAGTCCTCTTCTCTTGCTGCTTTCTGTATGCTGTCACGAAGATTTCCTAGCTTCCGCATTGGGGATCCGTCATGAGGGACCGGTGTCAAGTGGGTGGGATGGGTGGGCAGGGTCTCACGTAATACAAAACACACATCAGCTAAGCGGAGCCCCGCCCACAGAGGGCGTGGCGTGCGTCGAAATGAATTGTACCAAAGACCAAGATTTCGATTTCAGTGAAAAAACGACCTCGAAACTGGGCCAAAAAGTGGGCTAAGGTGTGCATTGGTAAGTAACATCGAATTAGGGAGACCCACCCCCGGTGGGCGGGGCGTTCTCTAAAAAAGCAGTGCTTTATGAAAAATTTCATAACTCGGTTGGGAGAAAGCCTACAGAGCAGAAAACAATTCGGTGTAAGGGAGCAATGTCTAAGGTGTTTCCCGCATACATGACGTGGGCGGAGGCCTGCCCAGAATGGGCGGGGCGCGCTCTGAAGTGTACAGCATTTTCTACAAGCCCTCATAATTCGGGTCGGGGAAGTCCTAAAGAGCCGGAAAAAGGTGGATAGAGGTGTATGGAGGAGTGGAGGCCAGCTGTCAATGGTGGGCGGGGCTTGACCAAAGTGGGCGGAGTTTGCGACGAAAATTTATAACTCGGCTCCATGAAGCTCCGGAGGCTGGGGAAAAGGTGGATAGAGGTGGGTGGAGGAGTGGAGGTTAATTGTCATTGGTGGGCGGGGCCTGACCAAAGTGGGCGGAGTTTGCGACGAAAATTTATAACTCGGTTCCATGAAGCTCCGGAGGCTGGGGAAAAGGTGGATAGAGGTGGGTGGAGGAGTGGAGGCCAGCTGTCAATGGTGGGCGGGGCCTGACCAAAGTGGGCGGAGTTTGCGACGAAAATTTATAACTCGGCTCCATGAAGCTCCGGAGGCTGGGGAAAAGGTGGATAGAGGTGGGTGGAGGAGTGGAGGTTAATTGTCATTGGTGGGCGGGGCCTGACCAAAGTGGGCGGAGTTTGCGACGAAAATTTATAACTCGGCTCCATGAAGCTCCGGAGGCTGGGGAAAAGGTGGATAGAGGTGGGTGGAGGAGTGGAGGTTAATTGTCATTGGTGGGCGGGGTTCGACAAAAGTGGGCGGAGTTTGCGACGAAAATTTATA
>MU869385.1:28062-45941 GCA_036418205.1 Ostertagia ostertagi | reverse complement strand
GTGTTGCTGAAAGAATTGTACCTTCCACTCAAGGTCAACCGTTCCTTCTGCCAGGACGGTTGACCCTGAGTGAACCTGAAGTTGGCATTTCTACCCTGACTGGAAGAAGTGGCGAGTACATAGGAGGGTAGTAAGGGGTCGCATATGAGGAGGGAATGAGTAGGGGAATCTTTGAGAATGAAACATCACTGATCAGGAATTCCGGAAAATTTGTAAATTTTCTGTTTCCGCAACGTAACCTCCTACCCCCATCAGTGTTCTTTGTGGTGGAAGTGTGTCGTCAAGTGTCAAGTTCAGTGATTTCGGAATAGGTAACGAGGGAGAAGGGAAGCGGGGAGAAAAAATCCTGAAGTTGGTATTTTCACCTTTGCTTTTATTTTTTGTAAACTTAAGCTGAATTGGACTCAAACACACGGGTCAAAATTGAGTTGGTGTAGTTTTGTTCAAAAGTTTGACAAGAAGTGCGGTGGAGAATATCAATGGGAAAAAAGCAAAAAATGCCATAAAAACACTGAAATTCCCCTTGTATCGGCCGTGGTACGACGGAGAGACACAGCGCTGCGAGGAGAGGGAAAACGCGAGAGAGCACGCCACGCGAGAGGGCGCAAACGCCACGTATGCCGCAGTTGATAAGTATGGGGTTAGATTTATTTTTATTTATTTATTTTATTTATTTTCCAGTTATATTATTAGTTAAATAGCGCCGTTGCCTCGCACTTTTGAGTTGCGACAGTGTCGCACCTCCTGCACTTGGAAACCCCTCTTTCTCACTCTAGGAGGGACTACTTCTAGCCACCTATTCCAAACCCGTAGCCTCAACGTAAACGCTAAAATCATGTTTTTCATGAGTAGCTTGGTGAACCATGTGCTCTCACTGAGCGATTACCACCTTCAACCGTACCTTTCAGGTTTTTGAAGCCATAGTTTACTCTGGACTGTGTATGGGGTCCAACAGATCATGTAGCGTTTATGCAATCAGGAATCTCCACGCACCGCTCACCTCCAGTACGTCACTGATTAAGGAACTAGCTCGCCCCTCTTCACCCTGACCGTACTAGAAAGCAACCAAGTTTTGAAAAAGAGTTAGTTGGGAAGAAGGTTTTGCCGGTCCTTCAACAATTTCGGAAAATGCTTAGGGGAGTAAGCACTTATGTTGGGCTCAATTTTAACTCTGAAGACCCATTTCTGCTTTTGGGGATTATAGTTCTGGCTCTTGTGGGCTGGCAAAAGTTTGTTCAGCTGGTTACAGATACATAGTGGGAGAGCTCTTCTTTTGAAGGGAAATTTATTCCTGCAGGTGAACAAAGAAAGCCCTTTGTCGCTGTTTCGTCCCTCCCAAAAGTGCATTCCTCCATTCACAAATGCTAGTTCAATTCGTTTTTTGATGTGAAACTATGGAAAGGCTTAAATATTAGCAACCTTATCACCCTAGTGCACATTTATCGTTAATGCTTCATGCAGCACTTATGTCCTCGATTCACCCACCCGGATGTAAATTTTGAAAAAAATTCTTGGGACCGTTCAATGCCAATAAAAGGATCGACAATTTGCGGATGCTACGTCTCCCTAGCCGTGTGTACCAACCGTTCACAGCAGATTCCAGAAGCTTTATAAGCTTCCCTATTTCATTTTGAGGTGTAAGTTACATCGAAATCTTCTGATCAATGGGATACTTTCATGAAAACGCGCAATGCAATCGAAAAGATCTTTTGTGAGCTCCACCAAGGACCATTGGCCATTTTTTTTCAATGGCGTGAACCCGAATTCTTCCTTACCCTTTATGCTGGATAGTCTTAAACAAAAATTCTCCTTGGGCTTTCCAGAAATCAATTAAAATGATCCATTCTTACAATAGAATATAAATGGGGGGGGGGCCTCCATAAAATTAACGTTGTAATCCGTTCAAAAGTGAAAGTAGGACGCGAAGTGGACCGAAGAAGGAGAAAAAAGCAAAAGAAATCCTTGAGAACAGAAAATATCGACCACATTCTATCCCGGAGAAATCTGAGAAGCAGACAGCGAGACAATAGATACAGCGGGTCGCGGATAGGAGAAAGAAGACCGAGTGAAGGCATAGTAGGTCAACATACGACACAAATAAAATAACGAATGGTGGGCAGACGTAGATCCTCCTGGTAAGATGATTCAAATCCTAAGCGCCTAGCGTGTTAGTGCCAGCGTTAGCAGCGAGAACGATGGTGCGACCGCTGCAGTGGTGGACCGAGCACCTATATGGAGAGAACTCTTCAGGGAGGCTGAACGCAACCCCTGTCTTGAAGTTTTCCTCTATGTGTGCACTCTGTCTTCCGCAACCTGGCACACCTGGCAATTCTCGACGAAAAGACAATCATTTGCTTAGGACGCTCTTGATTCGATACCACGTCAATGCTATGTCAATTTCAAAAAAATGCAATTGCACTGCACTTGAGTTCGGGAGACAATTTATATGTGGCCGTATGTTTCAGAAATCAGAAACGCGTCGAGTGCAGAACACACACCACAAGAGACAATGGCCTCTGAATAAATCTGGTAACTAGTGATTCATAGTGATAGCTGATAGTTGGTAAATGAGAGTTGTCATCAGTAACAGCTGCTAGAATACAACTGCAACAGGCTAAGCACTTCTTTGGCAGAAAAAGTTTACATCTTGTGGAAGACGTCGTCTTTTGTGGCGTGTGGTCCGCAATCGACGTACTTCTCGTTCTTTGAAAGGGAGTATATATAGATCACCATAGTATTACCTCTTGAGAGATTTAGCATGACTTTTCCATAATATCACTCGAAACTCTTCAAAATGGAAGTTCTGCAACAATAGGAAACAAATAAAGCATTCGGCGATAATTACAAAATCCCAGCGGGATGTGACATGCACATGACTGCAGTCTAATTTGTTTTGTTTTGTTTCGTTGACAGCTGTTTTCGCTTCGTAATGTGATTGTTATTACACAAATGCTGTTTGCAAACTATTAGATTGGGAACGTTGCGATCGCTTTTGTGCTAAAAAATAATTTATTTATAAGCACACCAGCTTTGCTCCGCCCGGTATCGCGCGCATCACATGACCTAAGGTTCCGCGGGCTCTCCAGGTTTTATCACACATAGCCCTGTAAACACTGAGCATTTCTCCTGAATTCTGATAATTTAGCGGTGAATAGGGTTATGCTGTTAGCCTCAAAATTAGAATGAAACATGCTCACTTATAATAATTGGGCTTCTACACTTATCTTTCTTCTACAGTGTTCGAAATGCCTAAGGTTTCGGTCATTGAATGAATTCTGGTCTCCTTGGTATTAGATCAACAACGAAATGCACCATTCGCCAAGAATCTGCTCAAGCTAGGCTGATTATATCGATGGAAATGTCCACGTCCCACCCACCCCTCACCCCCCCCCCCCCATAATACGCGAGTAAGAACACTCTAGTTTTAACGTGGACTGCGCAACCGCATTGACGTCTTTTGCCTTCAAAGTTTCCTTATCAGCTTCTATCAATTGCTATTGTCTTTGTCACCCATCACAATGTCCAGGTACCACCCCACATAACAAAAGTGAAAGAGAAAAGAAACAAAGAAAAGTAGCTGGCGAATGCACATGCGCGTGAAGCATCAAACGCATAGATCTCGCTCAAATTCGTCGCACGGTTTCCGACACGCGGCATGCCGCACGTATGTACGACGTCGCGCGGTGATCCTCCATAGACCCGACTCAACTCACACAGCCATAGCCACCCTCCTGAAATGAATTCGACTTACTGAATGGTTGTTCTTATACTGGTAGGAAAGTGGTATCACAATCACGATATCTTTCGCCTCTAGTCGACCATTTTGCGGACGGACAGACAGACGTGCAAACACACACAAACAAACCGACACACCAAACTTCTGGTTTATATAATGAAGTGATTTCACGATTAATCTTGAATAAAACACTTCCATGAGCAGCACAGAACGCTCTACAAAGTCAGAGTGTTTGACATACATGCGACTTAAAGGCGCGTGCCAATGCCAAGGGGGCGTTGTCGTTCGCTAGAGTCGCTACAGCTGTCATTTGCAATACTGCATTCTACGCAGCGGTACGTCTACGTCTCTCTCTTTCCTATACTCTCTCGCCTGCATCTCTCGCCGGTCGTCCACGGACTACATGAACTCGGTCCTCTCAATAAACTAATGTGCTGCCCTCATCTGAGCCCTCTCGCCTGAATAGCGATCACGACTGCAGCAACCTCGCATGTTCAATCTTTACTAGATGAAAAGGGTCTCATCCATCCAGGGGGGGGGGATTCGATTCAGCACTGTTAACCCCACGAAGCATGTTTCTTATTGTAGACGTTTAGGACTGAGCATTAGAAGGGAGTGAGACCTCTTACGTCCGTGAGCATGGAGAATCTTCGTTCGCTCCCTAAATTTCCCCTCCCTCCATCCCTCAGGCTTAGTCCTAGCTGCTTACTATTCGAATGTTACTTTCATAGACATTTATGTCACCAAGCACAAGAACACTACATATACGAAAACCTAAAAAAACGTAGATGAACTGATAGCAACTAACTTCAAAGGACTCCTTTAGGGTCTATTCCAGTTAGGAGGAGGGACATCATGACGCAGTTTTTCAAGAAAACTGGAGCAACTTTCCGAGCCAGCGGAGTGTAGCGCAGTTTGCGGGCCCGTGGGGGGGTGAGGCAGTCACTTGACAATGTTGGAACTGGACTATCGTTTCACTCTATTCGTTGAGAAACCTGCATCAAGGATGCCCCCCCCCTAAGCGGAATAGACCCCTTCTTCAGCCAAATTAGCATTAGACCAGGCTGCGCACCCCTTTACCTTTACTGCATGAGACCCATGAAAAAGTTGCCTACGCCCCCCCCCTCCCACACTCCCTGAGTTACCCTCACTGCTCCTTGCTCATGTATCTCCCGTATGGCACGATTAGGAGCTGCCGTAGGCGCCGTTCGGAGTCGTCTGTGCTATAGCCATTAGCGGCAGCGCTTTTCATTTTTTTTCTCAAAAACCGCCCTTTCACACCTGCACTTTCGTCCTCAAGCAAGAGAGAATTTTGTTCGCTGATTGCACCTTTACCCGGCCAATAACGAAGTTGGGCCGTTCTGATAAAATTGACCTTCAGACGACTCTCTAGCGAGAGTTTCGTAGAGGATGACTTAGGTATATCTAATGCGCACGCAAATAATTAAGCTGAGGATTCTTCTACGATGTCTGCCACTTGTAGGGCAGGAGCAATGACTTGATGCCGTTAAATGTTAGTTGGTGAAAACAAAGCCCTTCACGTCTGAGGACTAGATGTTGTGAAATTTCTTAAACAAGCTTCTAGTCCAATTTTACAAATGGGCTCTCCCATAGCACATCATATTTTAACATTTCAATGAAAGATCCACGTCACCAACAGCAAGAGTCCTGCTCTGATTGCAGCTAGTTTTCTCAGAAGCGTAGTCAAACGATCCTCAGTTACTAACAGAATAATATTTCTGCCCTCGGCAGTGATGTGTGTTGTAATTGTTGCAAAGGCAACAGTGCGGTATCAGATCAAATCATTGCTTTCATTACTAAGAGGGAGGGAGAGAAAAGTGACGAAGGTTCAGGTGTGCCATTAGGTCGTGCGACCAAGCAACACTATGGCAAGACCGTGTCAATTTTGAACAGTTTCTAGCAAGAAGCCTAGTACTGTAACACCTTTATCTTTTCGACTTTCGACTAGAAAGTAATGGAAGTTTTGGGGCAAATTGAAAATTGATTTCATCATCAGCTTGCTTTCCATGTAATTTATAGGCTGAATATAACGTTTTCAACGCCTACACTAGTCTTGTCTTGAGACAAAAACACAATGCGTGACTCATCTTGAAAAGCACTTTTAAGCAATTTTCTTTCTTCCGAGATTATGCTTATTAAATGCTGAAAGAGCGGATACGGTGTAGTGGCAAGTGGTGTCATCCGCACTGGCAGATGGTCGAATCATATGGCGTACAGCCCCATCAAGCCTTCCATTTCCTTCTAAGCCGGTCGAGTAGTACCGAAATAGCCGAGCAATTTGAAAACACTGATTTGTGCATCATCTCGCTTTCGCGTTCTTTTACAAACCGGCGATGTTTTATTAGCTAAATGGCATCCAAAATGTTACTAGGATCCTGCAAGGAAGTAGAATGCGTGGTGCAACCCAAAAAAATCAATAAATACCGAACACTTTACATACTTGTTTATTTACACAATAGAAATTTTAGTTTCTCTAAACTTCACTATTTTTTTGTACGGCTCTTATTCCTAACAGAGGCGGCCATTCTCTTAATTGAGTGACAGGATGACTAATTCACTACTTTGTCTTCTTTCTCCTGTTTGTTCGATTTTGTTTTTATTTTACTCTCACGACTAAACTGTTTTAAATGCCCAATCGCATTTCGCATGCGAATTTCACAAGAAATTACTGGTAAGTATAAACAAATCTTACGGCTTCTCCCAACGGGGTGCGAAACTTCAGCGCGCCTCTTCCCTTCCCGGTCAAGAGCGCGTTTACTTCGATTCCTACCCAAGAATACCTTTCGCACTGACTATTCGGCTTTCAAAAACAACTAACAATTTTACTAGCTATACTTCTTTTTTCATCTTCTTTGTGTGCGTTTTACTCCTTAAGGCGAAAAAATCTGGTAATAACCCGATAGCAAGCCTTACTGTCGTGCACACGTACAATCGCTTTCTTTAAAATATCAGAAGAATCGGGAGCGTGGATTCGCTTAGAACATCAATGCACCCATAAAGACCGAACAGGCGACCGTCAAAGATAAATATAAACTTATCTATCTTCGTTAGTAGTAGGTTCGTAGTGATGTCTGATTTTTGGTAAATGATAGTGTAAATTAGTGCCCGACGTGGACATGAAAACAACCTGCAAGCACAATCTAATTTTCTACTGCACAGTACATCATTTGTGGGGCTGTACCACTCACTCGTGTGATATTACTTGTAATCTGGACACCGAC
Source organism: Ostertagia ostertagi (assembly GCA_036418205.1). Lineage (NCBI taxonomy): Eukaryota > Metazoa > Nematoda > Chromadorea > Rhabditida > Trichostrongylidae > Ostertagia > Ostertagia ostertagi. Next base: position 38,963 of record MU869385.1, on the reverse strand, counting down.
GCTCTCTTCTTTTCGAGGGTCGGAGAGGTGTTCAGATCCCGATGATTGATGTATACACAAACAAGGACGAAAGACACTGACTTATTAAGTAAGAAAAAAAAACCCCAAAAAATCTAATCTATTCGTAGAGGAGCTCTGACCTGAAAACCTGATTCCCCTATTGATCTCTTGTTCTCTGAGTCGAGGTGGCTCAATCTGCGTTAGAGAGAATTCAGGAGAGCGCAATCAATTACACCACCGATACGCAATCCCGCCTTTCCTCTCGGGTCCAATACCATATATGCTACTTCTTTCTCTGTCTATCGTGCAAAGCACCGAGATCGTCACCTAGTCTTTTAAGGCGCCCTCCATAGTTCATTTCCCTACCAGGCGAGAGTTAGATGGAATTCGAAATCAGTACTCGAGGCGCTTGTGGCCGTTCCCTCAGCAGACGCCCAAGCAACGAGCCGCCGCTCCCGTTCCCTTTGAAAAAGCGAACAGCCGTCCATGGGCTGTTCGGTTGTTCAACAACAGTCTAGGAACGGCATTCCTTCAGGCGCCGTATTTCATCAAGCTTTTTTTACCGTATTTCCTTTTGCTCATCATATAAGATGCAGTAGGAGCAAATAGCGTGATTCTTGTAAAATTGTGAACGTAAGATTAATCGCAGGCATGTATATTCAAAAAAGCGCCAACAAAATCGAACTGGTCCATTGCGGCTCATCGGTAAGTGTGCGGCTTCGTATAGGCTATGGCCCCGCTTAAATTGCTCAAATTTTTTCTTTAGTTTCACCGCGCTCAGTTCTTGCATAACTGGAAATCTGTAGTGAGAAACTTTGAAATCCAGTGTTTCCATTATCCCGACAGTTTATCGGAGTTGGGTTCTCGAAACAAGAATTTTTATGCCTCAGACGGGACTTTTTCGCGAACCCTCGCCATTGCTCGCTACCAACACAGATTGCCGTGCAAAGGAGTCTACTAGGAGCTATTTACCAATTTTGAGCCCCACTTGAAAGCATCTAGGCATTAGCTATTTAGCAATAATGAAATATAGGTTAGATTTAGCAACCGAGTAGGCGAGTAGTCAAAAATCGATCGCTGCAATCAACGAGAGCATACACCCTCATAGGACGTATCCCCACTTCCTCCTTATTAGCCTCACCTCGCCCTAATCGCCCGACATAACAGCCCAATCGATAACCCACATCAGTTTTTATTCATTATACTGATTCTATCGCCTAAAATCGCACTGTACCACGATTGCCAACTATCGGTAACGCTCCATAAGAGAAATCAAACAAGAATCCGGACACTCTCACAATAACGGCGCTGGCTGTCTTTTGCACTACCCGGCAGGCGGACAAATTCATTTGACATATGGATCTGCTTAACGTAACGACTCATTATTATTCAAGAAATGTTCTCATTCCACAGATTCCGAGCCTTTGTATCCGGCTCTATCCAAGCACTTCAGAGATAGCGGAAGCGTTCTACGTCCTTGCTTTATTGTGCCTCCTAAGAAGTTAAGCCACTCTTTTGGAGAACACGTTTTCGTCTTCCTGGCTCAGCGATTAAATCACTTTGTCACAAATCAAAACAAATGTTTGTGCAAATGAACAATCATTGGCTGCTTTCCTTTTCATCGCATGAGGTAATGCAATTACTGTCACCATTTAATCCACTTATTTAGTTAGAAGTTGTTTTTGGCAGCCTATTGCGATTCGCTTTGCGTCGACCAAAAAGAGATATCTGAAAGATCGGTCCCTCATTACGCCTGGCACTGGGGTATGGAGTGCGTCCCTTCCGCGAGAATCAACGCTATTTCATCCCATGCCCTCAAACTATTTAAAGAATCGCAATTCAAAAATGAAGGATAAGAGTGTGTTAACTCTTACAAGGCCACCTGTGCACTGGTTCAAGATACATAAATCACAAGATTCTACGCGGTGAACCCCCTCAATCAGGCATCCGTTTTTATTCTGAATCTTAGTGGCATTTGAAGACGATTTGGCCTGCACAAAGCGTTGAGAGGCCAGTATTATCACGCTCTCGGAGAATCCTGGTACCACCAATAAGCTGAATACGGTCGGTGTCAAAGTTTGCGTCGATCCTTCATCCTGGCGAATCACGCTATAGACCCGAGCATCCCGCAAAAGAGTGTGTTAGTAGCTAGTCGTGAAATTCCGCATGCGACCTCCGCGAACTCGCCCCCAACAAGTCATAAATACTTGGTAGCACTTTACGACTTTCGCGGAAAAGTTGCCAGCGGAGATGACACAGCCTTCGTCACGCCAACACGCCACGGATGCCGTGCGTCCAAGGATTTGATCCTTAAAGGAATCTTGCGCGGAAAAATCATATGATTCTATTTCAGCCATAAATCACTGGCTTGAGACTCATTATCCACGATAATAGTGAAAAGAACTGAAGTATTGCTTTCGTTTTGATTAGAAATTCGAAAACTCGAAAAGGCTGCTACGCGTTCGAATTGCCCACGGACGTCTTTCACGAATGCTGGCGACGGGGATGCTCAAACTTGGTTCTTGGAGTGCATTCACTAGAAGCTCTTTCTGGCCTTCTGCTTCGTTGCATTCACATCTTACACTTCTACTCCATCCTATTCCATCGATCGATTTGTCTCCACTCTCCGAAATCGCGCGCTTTAACCCGATTCTCTCATTGCGTCGCCTGGTACGTAGCCGGCCAAACGCCGTCTTCTTTCCATGCCTCGCCTGGCTCTGCCTGCCTGGTCCTGGTCCTTCGATGGTCCATAACGTGTAAGTTTTTGTACTTTGTTTCTCATCCAGCAAACCCCGAGAATCTTCATGCCGCAAAACCTTGTGTCCTGTAATCTTATCCAGCTGATCATACAACTGGCACTATATTTCGTATTTTAAGTGCACAATGAGTGGCAAGAATTCCGCCGCAAGATTCCTCTAAAACCGGTGACATGGTGTTGAGGCACTTGCCCATCTACACCTCTTCCTGCCTTCCCCTCACCATGTAAAGTATGGCGGTAATGTTCTTCAAGAACGAAAACTGAGGATGCATTTAGTCCAGATCTCATAGTAAATTGCTCGTCTATGATAAAGGCAGACCAGAAGACCTTGATCCTTGAATGAAATCGGGCCGTAACGGCGCCGCTGCAACTAAATCCACTTGGTCCTCTTAAAATCGCAATAGGTAAACAAAACAGGTCAAAAAAAAAAGATTACGTGCGACCTTTATGAAATAGCATACAGCGTGAAGCTCGGAGAGCGCAAGAACTTGCAGCTTTGAATGTTGTTCTGTGCCGATCGTTTAATTCTTAACCTAACACCTTACCCTTTGATAGAGTGACCAGCTGGAAATAGGCTTGATAAGATTCGGCATTCATATGAAGACCTGAACGCAATTCGATCTACCTAAAATTTTCTGCACTTACGATTAGCCTCTGCACTACTGAAGAATCAAGTCTTCTATTTTCTCCAGGACAGAAAATGTGCAAAATCTGAAGTCCTTCTGGAATGACATAATTCACTCCAAAGAACGCCCATACGCCGCAATTTCTGGTTGCCATACTCTTCGCCTCTAAATCTGTTACCAATTCCGAGAGCGTGACAGCAATGATTTCATTTTGGCAAAGCTTCAGCGCTTCCTTCAAGCGCTGACATCAGCTTAGTAGCCATCGTAAAATTTGTGTCCCGTGCCTTGGTTCATCCCATCCCTTGGCCTTTGCATTATCTGAAGAGCTGAAGACAGCCGACTATTCCCCAGGCTAGCCGTTGCGAGTGATTGATGGCTGGAAACTTTCAATTTGTGCCTTCTCAAGCCTAACTCGCTCGAATTCCAGAATATGAAACGAAATTCAATAAGCGGCTCGCGAAAAAGCCGACCTATTTCTCGAGCGCAACGGTTTCGCCGACATCGTCCGGACTCTGCCCTCAAAATTGCCCCGGTCGGTGCTCCGGATCGATTGCCCTTGATGCAGCACGGGCGGTGGTCCTTCCGGAAAGACCTGTTTGTTCGGTTGGTCCCTTCAAATTGTGGGTGGGTGCTCTTCACGTCTCGTCGTTGATCAATGCCCTCACTACTCATCCATTACACTCACTCGTGCTTTCCTCAAACTTCGAAATCGATAACTCGTCTAGCGTCTTAGAATTCGATTCTCACGAAGGGCTAACTGCTGGCTGGACTGGCCCCCCGAGGAGTGCATTCGGTCCGTGGCCACCGCTGATAAGCCCGAATTTCTCGCGGCCATCCACGCTCTTGCAATGGCCCGTGAGCACTGCCAGCCGAGACAATCTGTGATCGCGACCTGCAGTTGCTCCAGCTGCTGCCCGAGTGCATAGTATAGCGCGGCGCCACGGCCACCATTTGTTTCTGTTTAATTCGATCAAGACGGCTGCAGCGGCCGGTCGGTCGCGACCCGTCGCGCCACACTCTCCTCACCGTTCTTCATTTTGTTATCCTTCTTTACGGCGATGTGTGATGGCTCTTGATCGATTCGTTTCACGAAGTGTTCGTCGTGTGTCGTTTTTTCCTAATGTTTGCAATTTCGCCCATGCACGCTCGTTACCAATCGCCCAATATTTGGCGCTGTGCTCTTTCTCGGTGTAGGGCAAATCTCATGGGAAAAACCCGAGATTCGTCGTCTTCCGCAGTCGAACAGCAGACGTTCGACGTGACTCATTTTTGCTCTTTTATTGCTCGGCATTCATCTCCCAACCACATTCAGGCTAAACTAAACGGTTCTTCGAATTTATGAGACCTTTTGCATTCCACCAAATCGAGGAAACAGTCGGTCGGCCTTGCGCTCTGATACGTTATCACTGATGTCAATACCGGTTCTGAAAACGCGCTAAAGATTAGTCACCGCACTCACTTGACTTCATTTCTTTCTTGCCCATAACTGGTTCTTATTGCTAATTCTATCGCGAACTCTTCAACATACAATCGCAACTACTTAACACTAATTTGTTATCTCTTTACTGCCTAGTTTTATGCACTATCGCTAACGCCGCTGACGTTTTTTTTTCATTGTTAGGCTTTGGCTCTTGACGATTTCCTCTGCCTTCATTTCCCAGGCAAATTAGACGGCTTAAGATGGAAATGAAATTTCTAGATGGAAATGAATAGCCTTCAATCATAACGACAGATAATGTCAAAATGGGGGCCGCCTCAAAACCTGGCGTTATCACTTTCGATCACTGGTGTAAGTCATCCCTGTTGATCGATCAAAGGAGAGCTATCGTAGTTTTCCTATAAAGTAGACGAGCGAAGGGTGCAAAAGATCCAAGGTAGAAGGAAGAAAGTTGCGAAATGAGTCCATACAGGAGGTCTTTGAATACAGAACTAGCAAGGAGGGTCGTTCAGGACAAGCCGCGCTTATCAGAAACCGATTTTGCGTTTTATAGGGCATATGCATGGAACACAAACACATGTTTACTTTGTTGAACGGTTCTAAGAATGACAAGTAGGGAGTGGAGTGTTTTTTGAGAAGTACTAGTTTAGCTATGTATCAAAAAAACGTCTTCATAGCAGTTACTTACGGTCTTGGTCATGAATATCACGTCTTTTGAACGTTTTTGCCGTTAGGCACTACCCTGTAGGCGCCAACCTTTAAGCAACACCTCAAGCAGAACTTGTGTCGAGCAATTTGTCCAGTCAGTGGGATAGAGTAGCCCACGAGTATCACAGATGTGCCGTTGTCGCGGCTCGAAAGTGCGCGACAATGGCGCTAGGGTCTTACAAAGTCAGCATTTGGCGACTAATCTTAGCATTTGGACGAGTTACGTCGCGCACACCCCATGACACGCAACGTGGATTACGGCGTAGCGGCTAATTCAAATACGCGCGGGTTAGTTGAGCCGTGGAGCAGGCAAGTTCGTACAACTCGTCCGGCCCCGCCCCTTCCTTATTTCAAGGGAATTTTGTTTAGGCTTCATCGACGGTTTTCTTTGCTTCTTTTTTCATTTTTAGTCAACTCGGCATCCACAACTCCATTATCGACCGCTGTGACCCCACAAATTCGATCTGGGGGTGTTTCTTTGAATGCAAACTTCTGTCCTCACCGGCTATCGAACCGCTAACATTTCTTCCACAAATTTATGTCTCCCCTAAGACCGTGCAGCATAGATAACACCTGACCTTGCGTGACAATTTGCAAAGAACCTTTCAAAAAATCTTCCCCTTGCGTGCTCGACTTTTTTGTTATTTCTTTAAATAGTATTGCTTTTCGAATAGCTATGAATGCTTGAAATAGTGGATGAGGACAGGCAGATTTCCGCAATCAACTCCGTTTTCCAGTGAACCACTGGCCGAAATGCACTTGCAAACCGCCACGAGAACATAAGCATGCATTTCTGAGTGTTGCAAACGTCTTGGAAAGATCGGAAGCAGCCTGCTAACTAGATGTCGACATGCACTTCGCCCTAGTTTGTAGTGCTGACGATTCAAAGAGGAATTCCCATCAATCCTTCAAAAAGGGCGACACCCTTGAGGGTACACTCGCAGCCAGGCGTGAAGCTTCCTCAATGTGACCTAGCATCTTCCCTGACTATCCTAACAAGGTGCTATTCACCTGGGGCGAATCACTTTGTTGCAATATTCCATGCGAACAGCGGGGTGCTGAAGCTACGAGCCGCGTTCGCACCTTATTTCTTTGATTTTCTATATTCGGTACTGGATGGTGCAAAGAATCATTCTCGAGGCAGAGGATGATGATTTTCGTGGAAGATAACCGCAGTTATAGTTTGCAATAAGTGTAGCAGTCGGATCAATTTTCCAACTGCACAAATGAAACTTGGGTAGGGTCAACCGTACAAATACCAACTGGGGGGGGGTCATGTTTGGGGTTGATGAAAACAAATCATCGAGAAGATTGTCGTATTTTTGAAAATTGAAGTTAATGGTTGAGAGAGAGGAGCGCCAAACGTATTCCACAGAGGCTTCTGCGATTTTGCGGAAAACACACAAAGTGAAGGGAAGGCAAATCAGTCAGACAGCCTATCGAGGGATAATTGAGCGAGTGGAAGGAGTTAGGTGCGGCCTGTATTTCAACCATTAATTATAAACAGCTGTGTGCGGAAGGTCGGAGAGGTGCACGTATGGTGTTGATACCCTCCACTGGTATAGATCACCATAGAGTCCTTTTGAAGTGCTGTCGTCGAACTTTACGTAAAAAGTCGGCCCTGAATGCCAACGGTAACCCTGAGCCTGAGTAGATAACGTAGTCCAATGCAAGCTACTAGCTGCCGGTATATAGGAAATTCTGCGTTATTGACCAAAGTCTTATGACTGGATTTTTGCATACCGAAGAAAGTAGGCCATCACGTCGGAGTTCCTTTTACTCCTCTCCGAGGTTTGATAAATCTATTATCCTCCTCGACAAGCCCATAGAGCTCACGTGGCAACGCATTTCCCCTTCCCGCTCCTCCTTAGACTAAACAAGCCTAACCTTCCAATGAATGTATGACAACACCAGGAAAATTTTTTTAGCTTATGTCATAATGTTACTATTCCCCTTCAATTTCACCCTACGCTAAAAATAGGTCAGTTCATCTCAACACGGCTGACAGCTATACCGAATAATGGAGCACGAATCATAGCAAACCATCATTATCTGGCATTTCATGGAATGCTGCCAGCCCTTGTTAGATACACTCGAGGCGTTGGACTTCGAGATGCATACATTATTCAAAGGCTAAGACATGCATGCGAGTTAATCGTGGTTGTCATGGCTAGCTCTTAATCCGAGGGTAAAGCCTATTGACAGTTGCTGAAATCTGTGGGGTGTTTTTCGGGCCCTTTGCATTCCCCAAATCCTTCGCAAAAACCTCATATCCTTGCAGATATCTTCTCGTTTTCTTCCAATGATTTATTGAGGGTTCACCAGGGAAGGCTCTGATTTCTCCTTGGGACTTCGACAGAGACAGTTAACCATTAGACAAATACTAGCTGGCGCAAGATGACCACACCAAACAGTCCACCACAACGTTCTTACTAACAATTTCTTAGCATATATCAAAAATTGGCAAACGTGAGCATAGTAAGGAAGGCAACTAACTCTATACTCTCCTTATTTTTTTCTACCTATTTACATCTACTAAGGGATTACGTAAGTTTGCCTTGCAACACCTGGATATATTCTTTATGTCCCCCCCTCCAATCTGGCGCTAGATTTAAATCGCAACAATTCAACCTTTACGCGTTATTGGACAACATTTGACTCTCATAATTTAGTTTGTAATATGTGCCTCAGTAAGCTTCTGTTCTTCATATTAGATGACTAATCATTCTGCCATGCTCGATCATACCGACTTCATCTCACGTCCCATGAGATCTCTAGAAGTTTTCCCCAAGTTGACTTATCGGAGTAAAAAGTCCAATTACAGAATTTCTCATTCGGAAAGATCGAAGAATATTTTCTCTTTCAGTTCCACGTAGAGTTAAAGGACGAATTCACGATGAAAAAGCAAACCATTCCAAATTAACCTAGGGATGGTGAGTGGTACACGAAAGAAGGAAGAACCATGAGAAACGGCCCAGAACCCGAGAAATGAGTACCCCTTCCTTGCCCGTTGATTTCGACACTCTGCAACGACTGGGGACGCTCTATGAGCTGTCTAGAGTCACTCAGCTTCACTATTGACACTAACGGCAACATGATGCTTCGAATGATCGCTACGGGGCGGAGATCGCCGGACCCGCCAGCTTTGAGGCATGATAGGTCGCCGAGGTCAAATTTTTCCATGCGAATTGCGCGTCAGTTCGCACCCTCAGGAGGTCCGTGGGTCCCTCAACTAGGTCAGTTTCCCTTTCTTCGACCTTCATTCTAATCGTGAATTCCTCCTTTAAAACCCAAATAGCTGAGTAAACTATCTCCCATGATATGCTAAAAAGCAAGAAACTCAACAAAGGTCAAACACCAGCACCAGTTACTTCTACACTATCTTTTTTTTTCTTTTTTTTTTTCGTTAATTTAGCAAAAGTTGCACTTTTTCGAACCTAATGCGCCAAACATCTAGAATATTACGAATTGTTCTGTCCCGAAGTCTCATGTCGATCTAAATGTGTATTAAACAATGTGAGACTTCAAAATTTTATTGCAAAAGACTCAAAACTTTCTACAAAAGAAATTGCAAAAATGTGTGTTTGCAAAAGTTTTGCAAAAGTTTAGGCCTTTTTGGCGAGCTTTCGGCGCTTAGCGCCTTTGTCGAGCCTGAAGCACGAAGTTCTTGGTCCGCCTTCTATGTTAGCAGAGTCGTGACAACGATCACTTACCTCCTGAGAACATTCCCTGCCCTTAGAAGTATCCCCTTTAGAACTTCTTAGGGAAACTCTAGTAAAGAACATAAGGAAGTCTTTGTGGTCAAAGCGAAGCCGAATCTATTATTTCAAGTTCAGTGGCATTGTTGAACGGCTGTTGATTGATGGCCGTATCGACTAAAGTAGTCGTAGTGGAAGACTAAGCTGTTCCCGGGTTTGGCCTTGGGTGAGGTGAGGTATCCCTGCGTCACTTTGTCTATTGCAATCACTCGCGCTGCTATCTCTCTTCTTTAGCGCGAAATCAAGTGCATGCGAGACAGAGAAAGAGAGTGTGTGTGGATTCGGGTAGGGTTCTGAGGGCCCCCGTTCACGTCTCTCCACATCTTCATGCGCTCCTGCCACTTCCAACTATCACTCGCTGCGCAATTATCGTCTCTGTCTTTGGCTGTTTTGCGCATTTCCATCAATTCCGTTCTTCAACTCGTCATTATCGATCCGTATTGATTCGTTTTCGCTGCAGGGTTGCTGCCAGAGCTCGCCACGACAGTGATCAATCGATTGTATTGAATGCCTTGATCGTCACCTGAATCACGACTGACCCTGGCTTTTGTTAGTGGAAAGTGTGTGGGCACAGCGCGACTTCCAGACGCGCTGGCTCTTTGCCTCAAGGCACGAATGGAGACGAAAGATTTCGAATTCCGACCAACGAAGGAGGGAGCACGTTCAAAAAGCCCCGGTGTCATTGGTCGTCTCAGTAATTTCGCCCGTTCCAAGACACGTCATTCGCTGAACGAGAAGACCTCCAATTCTACCACTTTCAACGAAAAACCAAAGAAGGTAGGTCGTCTACACCTACGAAGTATCCCTATAAATAACCCAAGTAATTTGTTGGGAAAGCACAGCATCACTTTCGTTACACCTTTTTCGTAAGTTTTCGTGACAAAAAAGGTACCTCGCTTAAAATATTAGTACGATTTTTCTTCAAAATGCTTATACTTATGCCACACGTACGATACGTACGATTTTTTTCCGCGGAAGGACATGTCGTAATTACAGACTCAGTAGCAAAGGTTGGTGGTGACCTCGGCAAAACTTGATATTGCATGTGTTTTTGATGCTCTTGATATTGTTCGATCACCAGTGTGCTGCTAAATCTGCACAAACGACATGATCCGTCTGGAAAGCGGAGTGTACTTTTGATATATCATGTCTTTGAAAACTGCCAGGTTTCAGCTCGTTATCTTCCCTCTAGGATTTATCAATACTCTGATGTTTTTTTGGATTTCTTATCGGTTTTCAGCGGTGCTGATTTCAAACTATCAGAAAAGAGAAGCTCTAATGTCACGGTCATAGTTCGCGACCTGACGACTCTGCGTCTTTGCGATCTTGCTTTCTTTGGTTACAAGGCACCTGTCAACCAAAGGGTGTAGATGAAAAAGCATACATTTTATGTGGTACCAAAACCGACCCTTCGAAGTAAATAAAGAAAGCAGAGATGCAGTATACTATGAATTTGTGAGAGCTCCTAGAAAGCTTAAAGGGTTGAATTGCATAGTCTCATGGTTGACAGAAATCCTGGGTCATAGGGCATCTGTTAATCGTGAGGTTAGGCAATTCAGTATTCAGTGGTATTGTATGGGAGCTAGCATCACGCATGCACACTATTACAGCAT
>MU869385.1:0-27064 GCA_036418205.1 Ostertagia ostertagi | reverse complement strand
ACCTGACGATATCAGAATTTTTCCCACGGGAAATGATACATTTACGCTCAGCTAGGTACTCGAGCGGATCGTAGGCCATTACGACTTATCTAAAACGCTGGTCAAAAGCAGACCCGCATAGTCAAAGCTTCTCTCGGAAAATATTCACTAATTAACCGATTGAAGAAATCATGTAGCAGTTCCAGACTGGAGCGATTACTGGTCGACGGAGTATTTGAATGGCAGGCACTGTGTGCGACGAAAAGTTTGATGAGTGCGCCATAGGCGAAGTGATTTTTGCCCCCCCTGTACATAATATGTATATATGTGTTTTTATTTGTTTATCTATTTATATTTGTATATATATATTTATGTAAAATTAATCTATATACCAACCATGGAACCATGTCTATGTCCTTACTGTTTTACTTGTTTTTTTTTAGCTTTTATAACTTTCAATATGAGGAGCTAGGCTATATCCAGCCGTACGAAAACCATCTGGTACAGAGCTGTGTAGCCTTTTATCATTCACATATAGATGGCCGATGTCAGACTTTGCGATTGGAGCGATTTTGCACCAATTGCAGGAGCGCGCTGCGAGCGACGGGAGATTTACCCGAGCGGCGCCGTGTTATCGGTGGTCGGCGGTGTAAATCTCCCGTCGCTCCTGCAATTGGTGCAAAATCGCTCCAATCGCAAAGTCTGACATCGGCCGATGATAGCTCGGGACACATTTCACACGGGGAGGCCCGTTTTACTTATTTTCGTCCTTATTTTTATGTTACAACAGTTTCCATATCCGTTATCGGGTACGAGAAGTTTCACAAGAATGCTGGGTTGTGAACAAAACTTTCGCCCCAGGCGGGGACTAGAACCCGCACCTCTCGCTTTTGTTCACAACCCAGCATTCTTGTGAAACATTCGCAAGGCGAACTGCGGCCAAAAACAGCATTACAAACAAAAACAGGATACGAGAAGTGTTTTCATTACCATTGAAGAATCTATTGGTGAGGCAGAAACTACTGCTGCAATCTTGTAAATAAAAGATGGGCTGACGCGCTTACAATGGCGTTTCATCAAAGAATTCAAGTCAGAATAAGATATGCTTTGGGAATGTTTGTGTGGAAAACTCAGGACTTGACGCGACAAGATTATGACTTTCAGGATCTCCATCGTGAATTCCAGAGATGTCGCGACAACAACGATCTTCGGCTTGATCTCAGTTCCAATGATGTAAGTGATTGGGAAGCTTGATGAGGGTTATGATGTCTTATCTTTGGAAATTGCGCTATGAATAACTTCTATGCTTCTATGAATTTCAGATCACGTCTATACCGTCCTCGATCAGGGATCTTACACAGTTGACTGAACTGTTTTTGTATAAAAACAAGCTTACCCAATTACCGTCGGAATTGGGAAATTTGGTGTGTGGCAAACGTTCTCTATTATATACGCAGTTTGGAGTGGACTTATCCAATTCTCATTTTTCAATTTTCAGGTTTCTCTGCGAAAATTAGGCTTGAGTGAAAATGCTCTTTGCTCATTACCCGACTCACTTGCTTCTCTTACGCAGTTAGAAACCTTAGATCTACGACATAACAAGCTTACAGAGGTAACCAACGCAAAATAATTCTTTCGGCTCAAACTCTAATCGCATTATTAAGATACCTTCCGTAATTTATCGGATCACCTCTCTCGAAACACTTTGGTTGCGGTACAATAGGATCACGTCGATTGGAGAGGAAATTGGAAATCTGTCCAAGTATGTCTGCTGAGCTTTCCATATACAGTGGCCATCGTGGCCTAAATTACTCTTTCCAGGCTTAAGATGATTGATTTGCGTGAAAATAAAATCCACAGCTTACCGGCATCGATTGGTAAAATCCACTCCTTGGTTGTCTGCCTTCTAAGCTACAATCACTTATCAAAAATCCCGGATGGTAAGATTTTGACGTGGCATTGATTCTCTTTGAACATTCATGTGTTCTATTTTGCTATAGGCTGGTGTCAGAGTCCGCGATCCGTCGCAGGTTTCGCTGATTTTCGCGATTTGCGCGACGGGTCACGGAAATCACAAGTGCCCCATCAATACTGCAAGGTGTTCTCCAATCCCGCCGCCACTTCTGCTTGATAGTGATGGCTGAATGACGACTGCCCTCATGATTCCACTTGTTTGATATTATAGAATCTAGAATTATAGGATAGAATAGGAACGAATCATGAGCATTTCAATGAACTGATAGACATTGAACATGAAACAAGTAGAATCACGAACAGTCGTCTTTCACTATGCTTCTTTCTGTAGCAGAGTCTGAATCCCTGTTGATTTTAACACTACGCATTTCGAGGTATTTCGGGTGCCCTTTTCACTCCTGTGGATTCCGTGTTGCAGCCTATCCACGGGTTTGCGCCTGCAAGATCGCTGTAGAAGACAGTCATTGCATCTGTGGGCGAAATCTTGCATGCGCGTCTATCGGCGGGACTCTGGACCAGCTTTCGATTTCTATGGGAAAATACGTATCTGAGGTGCGGTAGATGCGTGATTTGTAGCGATGGGTTTGTGAGTTACTAGATGTGCAGATCATGCTCTAGTTGCCCTTAAATTTGCCTTCTTAGAATACATTTCTTTCCTCTGTAATTTAAAGTGCATGGAAACTATTGTAGGGGGTACGCGGCGTCTTTTAAACTCGTTAAAGTACCCCCTGCTTCCGGAAACCAGATGCGCGTCGAGTGGAGACCATACATCGTGTCATAAAACTTGAGGGGAGCTTCTAAAACTTTCACTAACTATATGTTTTTTTCAGAAACGTAGTGACTTGGCATGTTTTGATTCGAACTTGATCTGCAAATAAGTGATTGCAGAATTGCTCTGAAACCATGGAAGCTGCGAATTCTGCGTTTATATATTGGACTCACGGATTATATCAGTGTGTGTTTTCTTCACCTTTATGTTGTTACGTTGTTGAAGTTGTTCATTACTTTGGCGGCGCTCGCGGTCATCCTAAAGAGAGTGTGTTGCATGGTAACGGCTCAGTGGGCATGATCGGCTCAATCTGTGCACGGTGCATATCGGTCGAGCGGTATGGGCTTTACACCGTGTACTACTATGCCGCTAATTTCTTTGGAAATATATGGAACTGGGTTTGGTTTCGAGTTAGAGGACAGAGTTAATAGAGCAATACAGGGGTTATAAGCGAGAAGGATTTTTTATGTGTTTATGTGTTATTCAAGAAGTTTCTCTTTCAGGTATAATAAGCTTCGAACGTTGCCTGCTTCTCTCGAAAATTGTAACCAACTGGAGGAGTTTATCATTGAAGGAAATCATTTGCAACAATACCTGTTAATTTCTTTTGCTTTGAGTGTTATTTGTCTTTACAGCCCATTTTTTCATCATGTGCTTACATTTGAATGACTTTTTTGTGTTAGAATATATAAATTGCAGTTCACATGGATGATTGAGGGCGTGATCACTCTTGCCTCGTTTTTGTTTTTTTTTTTGTGCATTTTCCGCGGATGGAATTTTGCCATCAGAGTATTTTCGAAGAATCCGACTTGCGTCATTTAGACAGAGGTTATATGCGCTGACTCGAGTGGAACTTTTCTGGTTTTACCTGGTTTTTGTTCTCTTATCTGCATGCTGTACAATGTCGAGTCAGAGGACTAACGAACGCAGGACGCTGTGCATGAGCGGAGAAGAGCAGATCAGTGATCATCCCTTCTCCCATATACTTCTGGTAGTGTTGGTAATACGGCCACTTTTCAATATGGGAAGGAATGGATTCGTCGGTATCGGTTAGCATGATCACGCTAGTGGTCGATGCCGATTCAAACATCTCGCAGATGTTTTGCACGTTACCTTTATTGGCTTGGATCAAGTATCTGCGAAGATCTGAAATGTTCTTTGACCTAGGCTTGTACGAACATGAATTTTCTGAAGGTGGGTTTTTTGGGCGTAGTCGCTGCTTCATATCTGGCAACAGTCGTTGGGAGGAGATGGAGTAATGGAGCTTAAATCAGCTTTTCTCAATTAAATGTAAGAGAGGCCTAGCATTTGTTTAATAGGCCGTAGAGATTTGGTAGTCTTTGGTTATATTGTTATTGACGTTCCTTCTTTGGATTTGTTTTTACGCCGAATTGTTCGTGTGTCGATCATAGGGGATTGTGGTCGATTGAGCATCGCTCAGTGTGATCTGCACTCATGTTTCTCAATATGTCTCAGTATGAATACGGGGAGATTCGACTTCGTGGCTGGTGCAAGCGACGCTGATTGCGACAAGGTGGTACTGCACTTTTGATACTCTCTAAGCTAGCGCTGAGGCCTCGCTATCTCGGTCGCATGTTCTCGATGTCATCTTTTGGAGTCGACGTTGTCAGAATCACCGCGTTAGCTCTTCGCAGCTGTTTTGGCCCTGTTTCTGCAGACACTCTGAGTGATATGTCAGTGAATGCTGAAGATTGTTCTAGGCATAAGATAATCACCTTGGAATTATCCGATTGTGGATCCATGTGCTTAGGATCTAAAGACCTCGTGAAAGCGATCATAGTTTTAGTGCAGAAGTGGGGTTGTTTCAAAGGAACTGGGCAGAACATTGGCTTGATATTTTCGGTTAATGGGTGTAGAAGCCAGTGAACTCGTTTTAACGGATTGTTCTTTTTTTGGGTTGGTTTGCGACTTTTTTTTTTTATGTGTGAATTTTATCGAGTAGAAATAGAACTGATGTTCATGTCAGAAATATTTCTTATTATGCTAGGCCTATAAGGAATCTATATTTTGAGCGACGCCATGGTAACAGGTTGTCGCTCGAGTGATTTCGCGCGAACGGTGAACCTCTCGCGCAATGAACTTTCAGGCTTTCCTCAAGGTGGACCGCAACAGTTTGCTTCGGCTGTTGTAAGTTTTCTGTCTCGAATAACTTCCAAATCGCATCAATGCTTTTTTTAAAGTTCCTTTCTGGTCTTTGTATGTTTTTTATGTTTTCCTGTGTTTTTGGACCGTGACGTATTTGGGCTGATCATATTCTGCCGAATTTCCGCACTTTCATTTCATTAGTTTTTTTCTTTCTGGGATAACTGTATCACAATATACCAGTCGCGTATCAAGCGCACTCGTGGTTGTCGTTCTACTTCAGCAGAGTTCGCGAAGATGATTGCCTCTTCAAACGTGTTGTGCTATGGGCTTATGAAGTGTGGTGTTCGAGAAAGGTCGTTCTTGATTGAGTGCTAGTGCTTGTATTTTTAGTGACCATTTTGTTCCCTCGCAGATCTCTCGGAGGTAGCGCTGCAGGGCATACGCGAGAAGGGGATAGTGCGATGAAGTAATGTTAGGGCTATACGATAGAAGTGGTATCGCGATCGAGCCAGTTTCCTTCAGAAGGTGGCGAGTTATCTTCGCAATGTAAGGTCGGGCGTTCATCCGGAGGAAGGAGATTTTGAGACGTTTCGAATGGTTCTCTCGCACTGCTGCGGCCAACCTCAGTTATTCCATGGTTATCTTCGCAGTGACTCAACGTTTATAGGCGACTCGCTTAAAACATCCGAACGTGTAAAAAAAATATTTAGATCAAGCATTGCAGGTAAAGAATTTTGATCTTGCTACCGATTACCGTAGCTGGTGTTGTTATGGGCAGGTTTCTACAGGAGTACTCGGTTATGGGTAGAAATCTCTACCAAATGCAATTCAGGGGCACCGCTTAACCTTAGCACAACTGCCCGATGAGCGAGATATGCGGTTCGTAATCCCGCCTGGAGCAAAGTGCTTTGCCCATTACATCCCGTGTTCTTATGGAACTGCAAGTAAACGCTAAGGATTCCTTCCTTGAGTCGAAGATGATACGCGCCGAAAATGACCTTTTCGTTACAGAAGTGTTTCCATCAAGGTATGAAAAAGCTAGTACAAAGAACCGACATTATTACCTTAACATCTTGTGCGAGCTGACAAGTGGCAAGATAGGCGCCTTAGGAAAGTATCAGGCTAACACTTCCTCTTGCACTATGGTGTTGAAAACGTGTTTAAAAAGCTGAAGCCAACGATTGGATCCAGGACAAGCCCATTTTGCGATCAGCTTGCGGTGGATGCATTTTGGCTGCTTATTGACACTATCTTTTTGCTTTGTTTCATTCATTGGGTGGCTATCATTAAGCTAGTATTTTTTATTGTATAGGGATGGCATAACCTGACACGATTTCATCGCAGTCTTGTGTCTTCAAGGTCATTGATCACAATGTGGGCTTTGAACGAATAGCGTGGGCTTGATCCCTTTTCAGCGCGCCGCCATCTTCGCAGTGGTTGTCTATATAAGATGAAGCACTTCTCAAAGTGGAATACCCGACCAATCCTACAAATTGGGGTAATATTCTCTGACGAAAGAGGTCAGGTTTTGGGTGAGATGGTGGGTTCAGGCTGCGAGATAGCCATAAGGCGTGCCGCGTGTTGTTGTCGTAGTGGACTCATGACTCATCTCCACTGGTGACCGACTAGGGAAAGTCCAGGCTATGCCTGCGCAGAATGAAATTTCTGCAGATGGTCAGGTCTGCTTCTCGGTCATGGTCAGAGATGCATGCCGTTCCCATCGAAACTTCATTCTGCTACACCCGTTTCATTCAGACAGCTTGCGGTGGTGCATCGGCTGTGCCCAGGTATCTGCTACAAATCTCAGGTGGTAGCGTCCGGTGAACTTCCGATTCACAGCGCAATGGATCCTCATCGAAAGTGACTGGGGGCCAGGATGAGGTCAAACTTTGCAGCTTGTATCGCCTTTGCCGATGCTTTCAAGCCAATAGCCCAGTGCCCGATCAGTAGCAAAGACTGAGGCAAACAGCGCTGGTCTTGCCTACTGCACTCCTTGCAAGGTTCTTCTTTGAATGATCGTTAAGCATAATCGCCTGCTTTGGTCGTTGATCATTTCGATCCTACTTACTTATTCCACTGCCCAATGACCTTCTGGAACATCCTAGTTTAAGGTACTAATCTCCTTCAACATACTAACTTATTTCGTAATTACACTAATTTGACATGAAGAAAATTTGATTCTGAAAAAAAATCGGCCAGGAATTATGGATCAACCCAATATATCTCACTTTCTGCAAGTTTCATTGTTATGTTTATTGACCGTATGCTATCGAACAGGAACTTTTCCATTCCTATTTATTACCTTCGAAATATTTTATTCATTTTTCACACTCTAGTTGTTCTTACTTACACACATACCTTTCAAAAACACTTTATGGAGCGGTCCTGGTCGGGAGCGCAGACTACAACCCTTGTGAAGTTCCGAACTACACCTTCATGTCCTTTTACCTTTTTTGTGATCAATAATGGAAGGTGTATCTATAGCTTAACGAGTAAAAATATTTGTTCAGCCTTTTGATAACGCACACATAGCTTCGGAACATGTGAAAATATTATAGAAATCGGAAAAATTGTTTATCCTTTATGTGCTTGCGCACGCCACATTGTAGCGCAACCGGTCCTGTATCTGAAAAGGCAATTTCTTTTCCGTACATGCCGTAATGTTGTGGTATGAGGCCCCTTGTCAAAATATATCGTCCACATTCGCATATTGTATTCCTATTCCATCTTCTCAAATATCTTTAAGCATGTCCATGATCTACTCGGTTTTGTTTGCCTGATACCACCCTGTGTCGATGAACCCTATCTTTTAGACAATCAATATGGAACACAATCGAATCAGTAAAATTCCAATCGGTATCTTCTCACGCGCTGTTGGACTCACTAAACTGAACTTGAAAGAAAACGAACTGCTTTCGCTACCCTTAGGTAAATTTTTCATCGTCAAAAGTAAACTTGTTTGGTTAACCTCTGGTTCCTCGATTCAGATATGGGAACTTGGACATCTATCACGGAACTGAATCTCTCAACGAATCAGTTGAAGGTGTTACCCGAGGACATAGAAAAATTGGTGATTTCACAATCGCACTTCGATTATTTAACTCTTTATTTCGTTGATTTGCTGAGAGACGTTAATTTCAAGGTTAATTTGGAAATCCTCGTTCTGTCAAACAACCAGCTTAAAAAGATGCCTGCACAAATAGGAAACCTCAAGAAATTGCGTGAGCTCGATTTAGAAGAAAACGATTTGGAAACGATCCCGAGTGAGATCGGTATGATTCTAAAAGTACTTAGCATAGATTTCTCCAAAGTTACCGGAGTCGCATTGCAGGATTTCTTCTCCAATTGACCAAATTATGGGTGCAGTCTAACAAGCTTATCAGCTTACCTCGCACCATAGGCAATCTGGCCAGTCTTCAAGATTTACGAGTTGGTGAAAACTCATTGTCTTGCATACCCGAAGAAATCGGTAGGTCTCCCTGCTTCTCTGGCCAGATTCTGTATCAGTGTTTAATTCACCTCGCCTGGCATGCTTTTTTCATTTTCTTTTCTTTTAGGGCACTTGGACTGTTTGAAGTCTTTGTATCTAAATGATAACCCTTCATTGCACAATTTGCCGTTTGAACTCGCTCTGTGTTCCTCGTTGGAGATAATGTCCATCGAAAACTGTCCACTCAGTCAGATCCCTCCAGAAATTACTGCAGGAGGACCTAGCCTTGTTATTCAGGTATGACTATTTGAACTGAACTTATTTCTTCATAAAAATCTGTTGCAACCCTAATATCAGGATGCAGACGTCACAAAGGTTTTTGGGGATTTGGGAGTCTAAAATGTTTCTTCTCTTTCACTGATAGGGCCGTTGTGCCTCCGAGATGATTTTGTTGTTTTATGTAGTGGAACAAAAACACTGAGATCAAATACATTGAAAGAGAAATTGGTCAAAGAAACAGTTTTACTTTCGTTTCCCTTGTGTTCTGAAACGAAAATCAAAGGCACGATCATCTCGTTCTCGCAAGTTGAGTAGAGGTTTACTCGAGGAAGTTCTCTTTCTTGCTGTGGTTCATCAATGCGCCCATGGCAAGAGCATGAGCATTAATCTTCATGCACATCACGCATCTAGTTCTTGTTGTATTTACCTCATTCTTCGTTGCCTTTACTCTGTGGTCAGCTATGGTAGCACTTTTATTTTTCAAACTTTACTCACCATTTCATGATAACCAGCTCGGGGAAGCATTTCGATTTTATAGTATAATCATATACTCTAAGGTTTCAAGTTATTTTAAGGCGTCAAAGGGTATTATGTGGATAGGGGTACAGAGTGGGTTGGAATATGGACCAATCATTCATTATCTATCAGTTGCTAGTTAAATACGGCAGTTACCGTTGAAGGACGAGCGCCACTTCGCAATTTTATTATAAGGACAACTTCAACTTGCTATCCTTTTGAGTAAGGGTAGGAGCTAAAGGGTCGTTACCGGCGTTGTCTATACCTTTGAGAAGCGTCACGCATTTCATATTGTTCTTCATTTCGTAATCGTAGTGGTAATTTGAATGCGATTTTTCCTATACAAGAGTTACGGGTACCAGTCGATCAATTCGGTGTTTTCTCAAACGAGTCTGGTAACAAATGACCGATCATGGTGGGCTGGTAGGCTCGGTAAGCCTGGGCAAGATTCAATCCGAGATTTGACCCAGGGATCGGAGGTGGGAATTGGCGCTACTGTAACTCTGTCCTTGCGTCCTATGTGAAGGATTAATAATTCTCCATTTCCAACCAGATATTGAGTGAACATAATTAGTGGTAGTATGGCTCTCTTTCCTTTGGGGTGAGCATTAGGACTATTTTTCAAAAATAGGAAAAGGAGAGTATGAGCAAATGCATCCACCTCTTACATTGCAGTGAGTAATAATAGCCTCCTTTTTGACAAACAGTCGAAGTAGAATGACGAGATCAATGTCGGATTGTGTATTTAGTCAATATCGAGTGTGCATTACCTTGTCCTATCGACCTAAAGAAAGTTCATCTTTTGCCCGTTATGAAAGCATCGATGAAGGATTTCAGAACGAGCGCGTTATTAGACAGATTTCGCTTTTTTCTTCTACTGCTACACAAAATATTCGGCAATTATTAATGTCTAGTCCGCCAGCCCAAAATGCTTTTGACGGCCGTAAACGTATATTGTGTCATTAAGTTGATCTTATTTCTAATGAGCCAAATTCTACACGGCTGATACCTCAGGAATGTGGTGCTATGAGTGCATCAAATTATTTTCTCTGTAACCCACATGGTAAAATTGGCATTCCACTAACTGTACTGAGAAAGACTGCTGCATCCTCTATTCAAGTGAAGAGTTTTGCAATGGCTCTCAAAAATTTTCATTATTATGTAAAGGAGGAGCAGTGGCTGTGTGGGTAATATCTGTGATACGTTGCAAAATGTTCATTTGTCTATCCTCTCAGAATCCGCCCACAAGTCGCGACATGGGCTGGTTTGCCGAATGATTAAGGAAGGAAAGAATAGGCGTTCGTGTAACAGTGCCGGGTATGAAAATCGTGTCGAGGGATTCATCGCAGCAGTACGACCGTTCTACCCAAAGTGGGGTCTTGATACGCCCCCTAACTTCCATTGAATTTGAATAAACGAGTTCAATTGTATGTTCTTTGAAGTATGCAGTTGCAGAGCCGTTTACCCCTGAGTCAGATTACCTGTAGCCCGCCGACGAATCTTGGTAATCTACACTTTTGAAGAGCTGCTCTTCTTCCATTTCATAACCTCTTGAAGAGGTTGTGGTAGAAGTAAATAGAGCTAGATGTTCTGTTATCAAGCAGTATTGAGATTGCTCTAAAGCCTTCTATTTACTTTGAGAGATAGTGTCTCTCAAATTGCGTCGAGTTAGCGTCGAGGACTCTGAGGCCATGCGTTTTTACTATTTAAAAAGCAATATCTCTAATATCCTGAGGTCATGAAATAGTTCTGAGAAGCGGAGGATTAGCGCTTTCGAATAGCTTGCCAGTTGAGAAGTATTTGCGTCAAGGATCTATCGAGGACGATTTTCAGCCAATCAAACAGTCGTTCTCCTCCCTCACTATTGCAAGCTAATTTGTTGGCAACCCTCAAAAGTTGAGGTTCGTTGCAGTTCAGGTCAAGTCACCTAAAATTGAGACACCACTCATTTGCTCGAACCAAGCTCACGACTATCCATAAGCCTAGGCCCAATCATCGGCTTAAGTGTATAAGACAATGTGTGAGCTTAAAGGAAGCGATTACGATAGATCTCAAAGGGGTTTAGAGGGGACGTGGGGGTCTCAATAGTACGCCAATGGCGAAAAAAGCAAAGAAATCCGTCGAAAATAAGCAAAATGGTACCCCTTTGATTGCCCTTTCATTTTCGACCATGGATGAGCGACGGTAAAGAACGACGTTGTTCGGACGTGTTAACCCCGATAGCCGCCATCATGCCAACAAGCATAGTGTTTTGATTGATAAGGCAATACGTGGGCAAGTTGGAAGATACAGCCGCTAGAAGGGAAATGATCATCCAAAATGAAAAGCCAACAGCAAACAGTCCATCCAGATCATCAACAAAACTAGTGGGCGTTACGTCACTGGGGGCGGAGCGTCACGCGGGTCCTGCTCAGCAACCACAGCACCTTTCGCCGTGGGAGGACCACACATCGCTTCCTTGGCAGCCAAGTAATTGCTCCGTGTGGCGCAGGTTCTCCCCCGATGCGAAAATTCCTTATCGTAATCGCTTCCTTTAAGCCTAAGTCCAAACTTAACCAGGCCTCAATGTTCGTGCAGCTCTGGTGACCTGACCTCAGGAGCAGAACTGAACGTGTTTCCAAAATTTCTATAAAATACTTTTTTCAACGATAAGCGATACGAAAATAGGCACCTTCATAGCTTGATTTCGTCTCGGTATATGGCACGCATCAAACCTTCAGTCACAATTTCAGAATCAGTTAAAAGTTGAAATGTGATGACGACCTGTTGACGGAAACTGTTTGTAATTAACACATTTCGTAACTTCTATAGCCTAATGAGCAGCTCGATTTGCACAGGGCATTTCCATATCTTCCATCATTTATTGTATTGCTCTCAAACGTTCTTCTTATATAGCTAGAGAAATGGAGCGACAAAAAGCTGCAAATAATATATTTATCATGTTTCCACACATGTCCTCGTTTTCTGCTGCTTTACATCCTCCCCCTTTCTGCACCATGATGTAACCGATGTGCTCATTACTACCCCCACTATTACGACCCCCTAGTACCCATCGTGACGAATGCGACTTTCTCTCGAGGACTTCTTCAACCTGGTAATCGCTGACTGCAAACCTCGGGAAGGTTTTGAAATTTCGATGTCTCTCCTACATTGTTTTTGAAAAATAGCAAGATCAAGGGGGAGCTGTCAATTTGACATTTCTGGGATGATAGCAAAATAATATTTGATGATTATCCCGTTTTTCTTGTTCGCCTAAAATCAGTAGTAGGGAACGCACAGAAAATGTAAATCAACAGCCTGGGAACTTAGGTGGCTGTCGCCATCAACTTAGTATATATTTCTTCATTATGAGATTATGCAGTGATCCATGCCTGCGCTATATCCGTACACCTCCACTGCTAACTTTATTTTTATTTTTAATCTGTGTGAAAAACTGATGATGGAGGAGGCACTTCATGTGGAGAAAGAAAGTGTAGAAAAAGATAGTAGGAATAATGTGCTAAACGTTTAGGAAAAAAAAACTAACTGTTTCCTATTTTCAAGGGAGGAACAGATGTCCAGTAGTGTATAGATCTGTTTTTGCCGTTGTCGGGTCGCAAGGTCAGCAACTATTTGTCCTAAAGTGCAGTTTTTGATTTCCAATATCATCGCGGAGTGAAAATTAATTACCGGAAGGGGCTTCAAGAGAAACCCATGTTTTCTTTTGCGATTACAATTTAGAGAGAAGGACGTTTCTCTTCTCATATCAGCCATCACTTCTGTCATCCGACAAGGGAGCGTTCGAATGTTAGAACTCATTTATCTCCCTAAATTTTTTTGGTCACGGCGGGGCGGGCTTTTAATTTTTTGGGCGGGGAAACTGGTTCGACGGATTCGATATGAGGGAAATAAATTTTGCCACTTATGAGCTGTTGGGGATTTTGCACAGTATTTTTAAAATGGGTGGATTTTTGTTGTGACAAGTGGTGCTGCTTTCCAAGCGTGCGGTTTAAGAGTCAAATCTTGGTTCAATTTCCGCTCACATGCCAAGCTTCTCATCTCCTCCTCGGGTAATTGGTACTAGACTTGCCTTTTAGCGTGAATGTCCCGTACTTGGTTGGCCCTTTCTATACATTGTACAGGCCAATCACCTCCAAGCACTACCGCGATTTAAAGTGAAAATAGGATGCATGGCACATTTCAAAAGGTGATTCAAAAGGTGAACCCTGAATGCTTTAATGCTCTAATTTTGAAAATCTGAAGATTACGTCGTTCACGAAGGCAGTAGTGCGAGGATGTCCAGAATAAATTAATTAAATTACATAAATTCAAATTAATTTTGAATTTTCGTAGTGTAAAAAGTATAACTCGTTAGTTATGTATTTCAAAATCTGTGCTCAGGTCACTTTTTGAGGGTTCCAACACCTTCTGCCTTCATTTTTGACCTTGTACGGCGTAGAACCTTAGTTTTCGGTGCCGAAGCATAGCTAGCCATTGGGTCTGCGAAATTTCACACCTTTTTGCACATCTGAATTACGCCGGTTTTTCGAGTCGTGTGTAGGTTGGGTTTAGATTTTTTTAGTTCTTTTTTTTCTATATTTGAGTCGTATTATGGCGACCACTGATTTGCTTACATTGCAAGCTATGGAAGCAGTAGTAATGAATCTTTGTATTTTTTGTTTCGCATCCTGAATGGATCACTACCGGTAGTGGATTCGCTGTTGATTATCGGCCTGTCAAAGGTGAAGACTCGAAATATAGGAAAACATCTTTAGGATCTACACGTTTTGGGCATTACCGAGCGGATTTCCTACTATTTATACCACTGATCTCATGGTTAGGCGAATGTTGATCGCGTAACAGGATTCTGAGAGCTATAGCCTTTTGTTCTGATTTTTGCAAAATCATTAGCTTTCACTTACATTTAGCATTAGTGGAATTCGTATAGACGTCAATGCATGCATAGTAGAACATCCATTCACTGCTATCTAGAAATGTGAACACAGACAGACAAGTTTCCTTCCTAGATTCAGCCAGCTGTAATGCGCTGCCCTCATTGATTAACAATTTAACCGGCTATTTGTGTGATCGTAGTCCATTCAGGAAGGTGTAATGAAAAAGGCACAGTTCAATCATCATTATTGCTCTATTGCTCTCAAAGCAATGTAAACAGATCAATATAGCTTTATTCTTTTCCTTATTCCTCCAGGGCTGCAATAAGGTCGACCCTATGATCTCAAACAACACGTTCAAGCTACCAGTTAACAAGTCGCACAATCTTGAAGTCTGTTTTGGGCGTGTCACCGAGAAAAGACGTGCGCAAGCCGCGCCACAATTCTTGAATTAGAAGTTGCGTCGATAAGCTGCTTTAACCCAAAGCATTGCTGACCTCTGGCGGAGTACTAAGTGTATCCCACAACGTCATCTATCAGAGCGGTGTGCTTATCGCACGTCAATTTCCGCGTCGACACCGCCGCCAATCAGGCCCATTTCGAAGATATCGACGTGTAACCCCTTTTGGCCCGTCCGCTTTCCGCTGGGCGGCCAACTCGTTTATCTGCGCCCTGGGTCTTACTTATGGCATTTTTTATACATTATCACGAAGACTAAGCGACATTACTTATCGATCTCCAAAGGATAAAAGGATAAAGCATTTGCCGTTGATCAATCCCTTTTTGGGATGCGGCACGCATTCTACTTCCATTTGTACATTCGCAGTGGCATTTGAATGCGATGTGGCCTATACAATGACTTGCGGGGGCCAGCCGATGTTCAAGTCAGTGTTTTTATCCTCCCAGACAAGTCTGGTAATAGCCGACCCAGGGGCGGAAGTGGTGTAGTGACAAGTGGCGCGCTCACCACGCGAGCGGTCCGGGATCAAATCCTGGGTCGTGAGTCGCCCGGGCCAACCAAGCCTTCCATCCCTCCGGGGTCGGTTAATTGGTACCAGACTTGTCTGGGAGGATAAAAACACTGACTTGAACATCGGCTGGCCCCCGCAAGTCATTGTATAGGCCACATCGCATTCAAACGCCACTGCGAATGTACAAATGGAAGTAGAATGCGTGCCGCATCCCAAAAGGGATTGATCAACGGCAAATGCTTTATCCTTTATATTATGCGCTAATTATTAATAAATGAAATTCCTGGAGTAAATGATTATAGATGAAAAAAAAACTTGAAAAGGGCTAAAGGGATATCAAAGTGCAAAACCATTGCAGTTGTTTCTACTAAAACGTAATACATACACCAACCTAATTTTAAAAAGTTGCAAGTTTCTTTTGTGTACAGGGTGGGCTAAAATTATGAAGACCAAGACATTCTGTCGTTTGGTAGCTTGATGGAACAAACAAACTTCAGGGAAGTGTTTGTAACTCTTATCTCGAAGTAAATCCAGAATAGAATTGAGATCTGCCACCTGCCGCGTTTACACGAGCCTTCAGACGAGGGGGGCGCATGCGGTGGCACGCAACTGAGGCGTGTCAAAATGTTTCCAGGCCTTCTGCTCTGCTTTCTTCAGGAGGATCAAAGTTTTTGTGGGGGCTCCCTGTTTTTCTCTGCAATCGAGTGTGAAATAGCATGAAAATGTAAACTACTAGGTGAAGGTTCAATGTAACAATTCTTCAGAAACCAACGAACTCGAAAAATCGCTTTTTAGAGAATTTTTGCTTTATTCTTGGGTGCTCGGTCCTGTAAAAAGTTCCCAAGTAGACTACTCGTGGGCTTTCTATCCACTACAGATGTGGAGTCTTTAGAGTGTCTGGCTGGGTTTTCACATCAATTTTTTCATTTTGGGTGTACGAAAGTCGACAAGGGGAGACCTAGTTTCTGCATCTGATAATTATCCCGTGGTAACTGTAACTTTCGAGTCTCCGAATTTTCCATCTGTGGTGTTCCAAACTTATTGAAGAGTTGAACTGTTGCCCACAAGGAGCTCCCTGATACGTTAGACTGCCGCTAGATGTAACGTGCCAGAGCCCTTAGTGAGTTCAATTTGAGGATGACCGTAAGGGGATGTTTTATTTTACTACTTTTTGAGAACTGCATGAAATTTGGTTTCATTAAGAAAAGGGAAATTGTCCCCTCTCACATAGTGCACAGAAAAGGAGATGAAAATGTAGCGACTTCGGAAAAAAGCGGATATGACCGCGCGCGCACGCGGTCCTCATAATTTCAGCCCACCCTGTACAGTCTGGGTATCTTCATTACTGGAGTAGTCTACTTTCGATCTTCTTGATCTTTTTTAAGCTGCTATTCGCATGTTTGCATTACAACAGTATAAGAAAGATTACATGAAAGTTTCTGAAAAGGGTGTCTGGATAAGCCATTTATTTTTATTTATTTATTTATTACGTTGCATAAGGCAATCGTGGGAAATACAATCGTAATAAATCACTCATGATACAATTAAAACTCATCAGCATCTCAATTGAATGACAAAGGAAAAATTCATCACATCACAAATGCAAAAGTTTGCCAAAGCAGTCACCTTCAGCAAAATTTTTTTTCACGTCGGTCAAAGTACCGCACACAACGTTGCACATTTAGAGTTTTTTTTTGTGTGAGAACATTATTCAGTCTATTTTATTCAAGTGTCAGAATATTTCATGATTACACTTATTTCTCAGCTCGTGGAAATACCAAAGAACTTTCCAGTTGACACAAAAACGTACTGAATGTACTTTCAAAGATTTTATTTGTAATGTATGACTTTCTGCGATTTCTTATTTTTTTATTTTCTATATTTTTTTCGGTCTTACTCTACTTTTTATCACCGTTTTAACCTTGTGAGGAAGTTAGTTTTAATGGACATATTTCAGTATCTGAAAATGCAAGGTCCGTACCGTGGCGTCGTTTTAACGCAATAACGGCCGGTTCAGAATAGAGATATGCGCATTGTTTTTTGATGATATGTGATATTATGGTATTGTTTTCACATTGTACTTGTGCTGGATCCTCCCGATGTTTGGTGCTGCTAGTCCGAGATGCAAACCACCCCGTTTGTTCGCATTTCAAATCACACTGTACATCATCATCTTCATTATCAGTCATCATAGCCATTGCGATACTATATGTAACCTCTGGAATCACTTTATCTGCTCCCTGTAATGTTTTTGATTCACTTTTAAGAATGTTGTCGTATATTCCCACTAATATTGTACGTTGTTAGATATTGCCGTGTTATGCCCCCGTCACGGGTGATATTTCATTTGGGTTTCCAGGTGTATACAGTTTTTTTTTCATTTAATTTCTCCAATAAATCTGTTGCTATGTTGTCAGAAGAAAAGAACTAGACGCAGCTGTTGAGTTATTCTCATGGCAAGCAGGGTCTGAGTTCGTCGATTGCTCTCGCTCTATAGTGGATGTGATTTGTCTCAGAAGAATGTTGGCCTGTGAACGAAATGTCACCCCAGACAGGACTCGAAGCCGCACCTTTTGTTCATTCTACTGGGAACGCTTGTTCAGAATGCTGGAGCTGTTGAGGCGATGAACTGAGGGAAGGTCGTTTTAGCATCATGTTGGGTTTTGATGTATTTCTCTTCAAGGAAGCTATCGAGATCGTCAGAAATTTGACAGTAGATAGATCAAAGGTCTACTAAGTAAGATGTTCGCAGAATCACTCTGAAGTCCAGCTGGTCCAACTTGTGAAGGGTTGGCGGTGCGATGTACGTCCAGGACACCTTTCAGAGATGTGTCCACCCCTTTATAATGAGGAATGCTGGACACATGTCTTGGAGTTTTTGGTGAATTTTGGCGTAATGTTGAGACTGCTTTTCCACTGTAACAGTTCCTGGTTATGCGGAAGAACCAGGCCAGCCGTCGACCTTATGAAAGTTGCCATAACCCTCCTTCAGCACAGTTCAGTTTTGCACAGTTTGTAGAGCTCTATCGCCGTCGAAGCCTCAGCAAAGCTTTTCGGCGATTGATGAGGAGAAATCGCTCTTACGTGCAGCCTGGAAAACCTGTTAGAAAAACGAGTCGTTATTATCTCATATAACATTAGGCTACAATTTGATGGACGACCCTTCAAATTGGTGATTTGTCGCGGCACGCCCCTATCAAATTTTTTAGACTTTCCAGCTTCTTCCGTATAGCTTGGCTGTACAAACCATATACGCCCAGGTTGGGCAGAACCTCCTCTATGGTCTTACGCACGAGTGCTTCAATCAGAACTTTTGGCTAATCGGAGACACCGTCCGATATCCGACCACTACTCTCATCATATTCAAGGCTCTCGCCTTCCTTACAATAAATTTTTTAACTACTGCTTCTGAGCACATTTATTGCGAATCTAGGCCCAGTGCATCGTTAATATTTGAACTGTTCCCGCTACTTTCAGGTCTATTCAAAGCTAGAAAAAGAAAGTCATGCCAACTTGCTCATCGAGTATACCGCATTCAGAGCTTTGAAAAAGCTATGAGAAAATGTTTTAGGACAAAGCTAAGCTAAGCATGAGATAGAGCAGGAAAAGCTCTTCAAAACGGCATCCATACCGATTGCAGTTTTTCTGGGTAAAAAGGAAAATAGAGCATCCAAAAGTGGAGTGTTAAAAAACGACAGAAGTTTTTGAAACGCCTAATATTAACCACAAACGAATGCATGGCGCACCTTAGAGCAGAAGAGTCTACTGCAGAAGTGTTCATATTCAACTGTTCACGTACACAAAATTGCTCTACAGGAGAACCAATGTCTTCAAACTGGGCCTAACTAAAAGAATGACCATATGGGAAGATTGAAAAACATTAAAGAACGGTCCAACGCGACGGTTTTCTGAATTTGCGGCCGCTTGCCTTGTGCTTCAAAGTCCATCGTTGTTCTTATCGGATGATCCTGTGGCCTCCTCAGCACGTGCCCATACCATCGCAGTACGTTGTTCCCTCACCTTCAGCTGGACAGTGCAGTCTGCATGACCGCTCTGACATCCTCGTTCCTGACCCTGTCCAGTCGCGTCCAGCCGCAGGCCCACCTCAGCATCCTCATCTCAGCGGAGTGAAGCTGCCTTTCGTGATTCTTGTTCAGGGGCCAGCACTCGCTGCCGTAGAGCATCGCAGGCCTTACCACTGTTCGGTACACCTTCCCTTTCAGCGCTCTGGAGCACCTTCGGTCGCAGAGGATTCCAGTGGACTTCCTCCATTTCATCCATGCCGCCGCTTATCCTCCCCATTGGTACTGCCTGATCCACTGGCGCACTAGATCGCTCCCGCGATATCGGAAGCCCTCTACCCTTTCGATGTGTTCTATATCCGCGTCTACGATCGGCTCTGTACCTTCTTCGGAGCTCAGAAACTTCGTCTTCTTGACATTCAGCTGGAGTCCGCCTGCTGCCAGGACC
The DNA here is from genome assembly GCA_036418205.1 of Ostertagia ostertagi. NCBI lineage: Eukaryota > Metazoa > Nematoda > Chromadorea > Rhabditida > Trichostrongylidae > Ostertagia > Ostertagia ostertagi. Next base: position 7,699 of record MU869385.1, on the reverse strand, counting down.
TTCTGCCATTTCCTGCACCTTGGCCTGTAGCTCCTCTCTACTATCCGCTATCAGGGCTTCTATTCAAGTTCAGCGTAGAGGATATCTTTAGTGGTTCCCCCATGAGCCCCATCGAACCAGGCCATCCAGGATTGGGCAGCGAAGAGGAAACGGGTTAGAGCTGCACCCTGTGATGACCCACGAATCCGTGCTCCACTCCTTCCGTTAGTCGTGCGGGGCGGGCGTAATAGTCGCCGCTTAGCCCCTCTGTAACCAGTCTTTCCACCAGAGCACCAATACAGGGTATATCCAATGGCACGTTCCATATCCCTAAGATTGTCCCATCCAGTACGCTCGCGGTAGCCGGCGCGAACGCCTTTCCACAGTGCGAGGATGGCAAGGTAGCAAGGCCTGCGCTTTTCGCGATACTTCTCCATCACTTACCTAGCGATGAAGACGGCATCCGTTGTAGACATTTCATAAACCCGAACTGCTCCTGGAAGTTCTGGACGAGCTCCCGCAGTTTCGAGTTAACCACGCACTCGTGCAACTTATGCGCAGTCAACTTTATACCGCAGTAGTTGGAGCACCCTTCTGCTTGAAGATGGGGACGATACTACTTGTTCTTAAGGGCGTCTGGGGCATCCTTTACCTTCAAGGCCCAGTTACCGTCGTCTCAGAAGTCGGGATTAGGCGAATCTGCATCCAACCGTTATTTCGCGAAGGGCGCCTGCCCATGACCTCGATCATGCACCCCTCCTGGACCTACTGCCTTCCCTATCTTCATCGTTCCCACTTCACAACGGACCTCATACTCTGTCCACAGCGAGATGGAGCCAGCCGTTGCCTCTGCTTGCAAAGGTAGTCCTCGTTTACTGTAATACTCTTCCCACCTCCTCTTGACCTCACCTGCGCTTACATACAGGATCGGTGCCATCACTGTTCTTTAGCAACTTCTTCGAGCCACTCTGATGATCCTGGAGATAGCTCTTGGGCGCGAGCTTTTAGCCAGTCCTGGGTAGACAACTTACGCCGCCAATCTCAGGCTCTCCAGCTTCTCGATACAAGGATGTCCATAATCTCGTGTTCTTAGCCTTGGCCACGATAGCCGTATAGCAAATCTCTCTGGAAACTCTTGTAAAGCGACGCGAGGTGTTTACGCGAGTTCACGTCTTTCTGCCAAGCGACATTGTATCGCTTCCTTCTATCTCCCGAATTTTCCAACTAATCGCATATACTCTTCTGTTTCAGAACACCAACCACGAACTTGCTCTGTACTCCCGCTGATCCCCACTCACAGTCTCGCCCAGTACCTCTTGGCCATTCTTAGCGATAACCTTAGCAGGATTCGTTTCGTGTCACGCGCTGCATTGGTTTCCCGCGCGTGCGATTGGGAGCAGGGTCAAGCGTGCGTTGAGGAATCCTCGACATGTCACAGAGGGGGGGGGGTCGTATTGGCCCGCTGGGGAGAGATCGGGCCCGATTGATACAGTAGGATCATCGTCGGAGGACAAACATTAAGGATCGAATCGATACCAGGCCAGAGTATTTCCAATAACAATTGATTCCGTCCACACAAAATCTTCGTGATTTAGAGGTGTCCGCTTAGCAATTCTTAGTGACTTTAGTGTTTCATCACCACACAAGTCAAAGGATCCGAAATTCGCACGTTTTCTAGGGATATTTTATCTTTCAAGTAGGTCTCAAATCCAACGAGATGTGAAGCACAGACGCGCGATCCCAACGAGTGGGCTACAGTGCTGGATGCAGCGCGTCAGCTACGGCTATACGGATAACGAATCTTAATTCAGGAAGAATCAAGAGGGTTCTGAAAGAGTTCATGTTAAATTACAGAGAGGAGTACACTATTCAACAAGAAACGCAGCCTTCAGCGTCAAATTCACAAGCATGTAACCTTTAAAGTTGAGACCCGCTAAACAATTTTACACTTTTTGCAGAGAGAAAAGCACGAGGATTTTGAATCTGCTCCTACTTCAGTATGTAATCGCTCCTGCAAGGAGCTATAGTCGTTGGGATAGTGCTAATGTAGCGAAAAAGTACCTTTCGGCGGTACTCGGGCAAAATCCTCAACGTGGCCATTTTTTGAATAGTGAACGTATTTAGCAGTTTTAGTTGCCTATAGAAAGAGCAAATCTTCTAGTTTATGATGACGTATTAACTTTCCAGATTGCATGAGTTTGAACGGAGTTATGGCTTTGGAAAGCGTAAAAACTCGCACTCATCACGAATTTTCCTCGTTAATTTTGCAAAAATCCTCAACGTGGCCATTTTTTGAGTACTGGACGTATGAAGCTGCTTTAGCGACCGTTTGATAGAGAAAATCTTCTAGTTTTGTATGACGTATCAACTTTTTGAATTTGACGGAAATGAAGCAAGTTATTGCTCCGGAAAGTGTAAAAACTCGTGCTCGTCTCGAATTTTCCTCGTTATTTGATCTAAATTTGTTATTTCTTATAACTTCCTGTAATTTCAGTACTGATTAGAAAAAGCTCTTCACAAAACTCCCAAATCAGCTTTCAGATTGAAAATTCGTTAACTTTGAAGAAAGTTATAATCATTTGAATATTTGTTCAAATTTCAATAGTAAATAAGCTGCTCCACGGTCAACGCCAAAGTCCAGTCAACACACAGCTGGCGAAGGCTTTTACAAGGCTTCCTTTGAGCGAAAGGGGGACGTGTAAATTGAGAACCATAATCTGTGTAGTACTAGAATTTGGTAAGTCTTGTGGAGGAAATAAACAAAGAAGAGGTGTTGTCATAGTACGCCATTTCTAGTGACTAGTTTGACGTTTTTTGCTCCGTTTCTCGTTTGCTCGTTTGACAGGACTCGTCATTAATGATCATTCTTTGACTTTTTCACTTTTATACTTTTAAACGAGTTTTTTTTGTGGACGATGGGGTAGCAGGGCTTTTTTATGAGCAGTTTTGGTGGAGAATTAAACAACTTTTTCATAGTTCGGCTTTTAAAGAGGGTTGTTTCATGGACTTCGGCTTCGGCAGAGCAGGGAGCGGGGCGGGGGGGCGGTCGTAATTTCCAGAAGGTTTCCTCGACGCCTCGCATTGAACCCTGTCTGGCTTGAGGCACAGCCCCCAGTACCTCTCTCAGTCTGGGGTCTATCCTGTTTCCGCTCGGATCGCCAGCTTTCACCACCGAGATTCTCCGCTCAAGTTCTTACCTTAGCCCTCTTTTGGAGGCTTATGGTGATGTCTGCCAGGAGGGGCCTGTGTTGGAGAAGCCAGTTCTTCGCCGGGGAGTACTTTAGTATCCATCACAGTTTTGAGGGATGATCTTCTTACCAGCTCAAGGTCGATATCCGTTTGTTTTCCTCCTACTGCTGTATCTGAGTAACTCTTTTTGCGACAAACGTGCTGGAGACTGCCTCTCCCTAAAACGGTCCAACGAGACGCCTTTGTGACTCCATCAGTTTTGAAATGAGTTCAAGTGTTCGTTATGAAGCTCCAACCTTCAAGTTGTCCAGGGGACAAGAATTGCTAAAAGTTGAATCTGAATAAAATTATAGTTACTGAAAGCCAAAAAACCCGCCTGTGCACAAAAAACGGTCCTATTTTTTAGGAAATGAAACTTTACAAAAGTTTGAGTGTGTTTTAGGAAGAGATAATCATCGAGAACTTGACGGTGACAATTTCAAACGCTAAGCAAGACGTTTGCCTTTTTTGGACGCGTGCTTTTCTGAGTCCGAACGACGCCAACCACGACGTAACGACGGAGAAGACTCATAAAAATGGAGACTCTTGAACCACAAATTATCGTCTCTGCTGTGTAGCCCCAACGCCGCACCCACGATTGACCACCTACTCTGCCAATGAGCGCTCTTCCCCGGGAGAAATCTTACGTCGAGTGACTTGATCTCACACCTTCTGATCTTTCTTCAATCAGAAGTTTACGGAATCCACGAGAGAGGCAGTGCCTCCACCTACGTGTAGGCAGCATTTCGTAGTAGATAACAATGATGTACAGGGGTGGCCAAAAAAAGAGACACTTGACTCCACATTTCAGACAGCATTAATCACACTTTGCTAAATCAAATCGACTGCCCCAACTCAGTATTGAAGAGCACATTCTAATCTATCTAAAGTTACATGACAGCCTTCTACACCGACGACATCAGAAGATTTTCCCACGGAAACATGGTTCACGGTACGAGCTCAACGAGGTCGTCGAGGTACCATAGACCATTACGACGTCCCTGAAACGCTGGTCAAAAGCGGTTTGCATAGTCACAGCTAATGTCTCTGGGAAGCTATTCAACAGTTAATCCATTGAAGAAATTATGTAGCAGCTTCAGGCCGGAGCGATTACGGTAAGCCTCGTTGAGCTCGACGGTGGCGGCAGATGACGTCATATTCTGAAGACGGCGGGGGGCAGTGAAGGAGGGCCTGCTTCTGCTTACGGGGGAACACCTAAGGAATATTCTGCCGTAAAACTTTCATTAACATCGGCACCCTGTGCGACGAAAAGTTCGATGATGTGCGCCATGGGCAAAGTGTCTCTTTTTTTTGGCCACCCCTGTATGTTTGTATGAGCAAGCACTTCAGAAATCAATCCGTACTCCGTGTCACTGTCTAGTACAAAACTCTCCATAGCAGTAAATTCATGTCAACGATCAAAATACACTGCGTCCCATAATTATAACTCCACCTAAGAATTTCCCAAAATCTCACAAATTTAGATGTTTTAGAAAAAGTCTCCAATGTGGCAGTGTGTCAAATACAAATACGAAATTGCCTATAAACATCACTTCCAACTTGAGATCCCAGGAATTTTTTCTAATAATTTTTGTTCAAAAGGCCACTTAGCCGACGTCCCAAAATTATAACTCCACCTCATGTTTTTCTATTATTTTTCACTTCCGTTTCGCCAAACTTTTTTATTGTGCTAACATCCTACTTCTCAAGGGGACAGTATGATAGAAAATGCTGTCTGACTTTTTAAAAGGTCAGGTCGTCGCAAAAACTACTAATTAGGCAATCGCACAAGATTTTGACCAAATTCACGAGGAGCTCGAGAATTTTTTCAGGGATTTTACATGATATGGAGTTGAGAAGAGCTCCAAAGGATCTCCCCTTGCTTTTCGGATAGAAACAAAGGCCGTGTCACAGAAGAAACACACCCTTTTTACTAAGCCGTGCTCTGCCATCGTAATAATCTTCCCTGAAACTTAATGTCTCAATGGAACAGTGTTTCTTGCTTACAAATGAATCCCAAGTTGATTCTTGAGTGGAAAATGTGGAAGGCATCATCTGTGGCAGAAAACCGTGGCGAAAATTGAGCCCATTTTGCAGAAAGATGCAACGGAGCCGACTGGAGTAAGGTTCGCTTTTGCTCGATATGTTTTAGCATTTGTTTGTTTTTCTTTTCGTGCTTTTCTATCCTTAGTAGCTTTTCTCTTCGCGAAGCACTACCAGGAGAAAGAAAATGGTGAAGACAAAGACGGACAAACAGTAGTGCATAGCAGACAAAAGCGACCGTAGTCCAGTCAGCTCCGCTGCATCTTTATGCAAAATTCAGCTGAAGTTCCGCATTTTTCTCATGAATCCACAGATGGCGCCTCCATATTTTCAACTCAAGATCAACTTGAATTCATTTGTGAAGCAAGTGAAACGTGTTCCCGTGGTGATAAGTCTAGGCAAAGATGTGATAGCAGAGCAAGGCTTAGTGAAAGAAGAATGTTTCTTCTGTGACACAGCCTTCGTTTCTATCGAAAAGTAAGAGGAGATCTATGGTAAACAAAATTCTAGAGCTCGGCGTGAATTTGGTGAAAATGTTGTGTGAACGCCTTAGCAGTTTTTGCGACGACCTGACCTTTTAAAAAGTCAGACAGCATTTTCTATCATACTGTCCCCTTGAGAAGTAGGATGTTAGCACATTAAAAAAGTTTGGCGAAACGGAAGTGAAAAATAATAGAAAAACATGAGGTGGAGTTATAATTTTGGGACGTCGGCTAAGTGGCCTTTTGAACAAAAATTATTAGAAAAAATTCCTGGGACCTCAAGTTGGAAGATGATGCTTATAAGGCAATTTCGTATTTGTATTTGACACACTGCCACATTGGAGACTTTTTCTAAAACATCTAAATTTGTGAGATTTTGGGAAATTTGTAGGTGGAGTTTGGAGAGTCCTTAGGTGTAGTTATAAGTTATAAGTTATATGGGACGCTGTGTATATCCAATCGCATTAACGGGGATGCCGTTCATCGCTACAGTGTGTCTTACCCATACCAGTCCTAACGATCCTTTGTTATTTCTTTCAGAGTGTTGAAGCGCCTCGAACTCTCCAATACAAGTAAATCTGTTATGAAAGTTCTACCGCAAATTCTTCGATGGGCATCATTGTGGAGGTCTATGCTGCAGAACTACAGAAGTTGGTCGAGGCAGCTCAGTTTACCTACCGTGACAATGTTCATTTCCTTGACATTTCGAGTCACCATCAGTCAGTCCCGAAATGAGCCCGTTCACCTCACCTGGCGTATTCCCCTGATCAAGTCCTAAATGGTTACACTTACCCGGAACGTTCAATCATCACCTTTATGACGAAACAATTAAACGATCAACTTCAATTTGAAGAGCGAGGTCATCTTTCTTTACCCGCACTCCGCTGGGTTTTGGAGAAGGAGCATCAAGAAATTTTCTGAGCATGGAGACAAGTGGTGGACACTCATGGTAGATATAAGACCGGTCAGAAGTTGTAACCAAAAAAGATAAAATTAAAATAAAAATTTGAAAATGTGTTGCAGACTTCTTTTCAACCTAATAAAATCCCTTTTGCAGATCCGTCCATCCGTCCATCATTAGGGAATATGCAATCAAATACTAACCGAGTGAAAGTCAAGTGCGCGACGCATCCGGAAAAAGATTAATTGACTTCTGGATGCTTCAGTTTCGACACGCCGGATGCCTTTTGCAAACGCGCACTTGTATGGAAGGGTCAACCTTTGAGTTGAGAGCAAAGATGAGATTTCTTTTCCTTGGTGAAGCTATTTTTGATGTGACGATTCTTGAGAAGAAATTCTGCAATATTTCTGAGAGCGCCTTGCAGTTTGATCGCGTTTCAGTTCGTTTCAGTGCTTCTTGTTCACTCAACAAACGACAACAGCCATCAGACGGTGAGAATCCTCTAGTAGCATCGCAGAAACTCCGAATGTTTTGAGCGAATCTTGGCTCGCTTGTAGACCAGTAGGATCCATGTACATATGACCACCAATAAATGTTGGCATATGGTAATTATGATCTCGTATGCTGCTGCGACTAAGATGTCAAATTCACTTTGTTAGGCTGACGTTTCGGCCTTGTCGCCTTCATCAAATAATAAGAACTTAGAATGGAATATTCGAGAATAAGAGGTGGTTCGTTTCGCCTCTTACTCAGACGAACCACTATTTATGTTTTTGTCAACCCATATAAAGTTATGGGTAGTCAAAAACAAAATATTAAACAATGAGGTTACAAGTATGTGAGATGATGAGTTAGGATAATGAAATCAAAAGAGGTTAATAGTTTTTGTCAACCCTTGAGGCTCATCAGTGAGTAGGGTTGCCAAAAACAAATATGTTAAAAGTGGTGAATAAGTAGATGATAGAAGGAAACAACGAAAAGTTATAGCATATTAAAAGGGAGAAGCAAAGGAATAATATGAGTGGCCTAGTGTTCAAAAAATTAAGAAGAAAAATAAGAGTTGTGA
>MU869384.1:23059-36968 GCA_036418205.1 Ostertagia ostertagi | reverse complement strand
TAACGGCCGGCGTGCGCCACATGGTGGCGCACGACCTTCAGAATGAAATTTTTTTCATTTTTGCAGCACTTCAAGTAATACAAATATACCATTGTATACTTACAACCTAGTAGAATAATATATGTTTCCAGGACCGGAATAGCTTCATTGTTTGCAAATCTACAACGTTCCCAATAAAACCATCTTCATGTACAATTTCTCCCTATTATTCACTACACTTCAACAGTAACAATAGTATTTCCAAAACAGCTAGAGATTAAAAACCTGCATCCTAGAAACCATGGCTAAATGCGACGATAGAAAAAGAAACAGAGGAAATCAAAGAAAAAGAGATACCTGAAAGTACGACTAGGAATTGCACGCAACCCGATGTAGGGATACCCGTAAGAACACCCGGAAGCGCAAAACACAGAGAACTCGTAAATAAGTAAGAATAAGGAAATATGTGCATGAACTTTCTTGCGCAGAGTTTTCTCGAAGTGATGCGATTCAGTTTTCGCTGCGTTGCTTCTGCTCTCATCTGAGCTCTCTCGGTGAAATAGCGTGCTGTCATACCACAAACTCGCATATCCAACTTCCTCCGTATGCTAATAGGCTTGGTAATGGTTCCCCATCCACAACCTCCCTACAGTTGTCGCTTCCCTACCTGAAAGTTGCTGGATTCGTGGTGTCCGGAGATAAATCTGGAGTAGCTTTTTTGTTCACTAAACCTGCTCTCACTGAAGTGAAGTATCAGAATGGAGGGCTACATGGATGCCAACAGCTCGAATTCCCTTTAGGTTATGAAGTTCGGGCACAAAAACATGGTTTCCAGCGCCATTAGCACAAGCTTGCATAAAACCTACCCTGGGTGCCGGCGTGCGCCACCATGTGGCGCACGCGCGAGAGGCGGTAAAAAAGCCGGCCGGCACACAGGTCCGCTCACGCAAAAAGTCGCCGTCCGTTATGGGTTAAAAGCAGTTGCGCTGATTGAGAGGCGGAACCGAGTAAGGCTGACGTCATAGTTTGCGAATCGAGTGATTCGCTAGCGAATTTGCATCAGCGAATCAAACTTTGCACCAGCGAATCGAGTCGAACTATGTACCAGCGACTCAATAGTGGCGGGACCCAACGTTCAAAGGAAGCCCGCCACTTTCAAACAGTGTCCACTGTCAAGTCCCGCCACTTTCAAAAAGGGTCCACTGTCACGTGGGTCCCGCCACTATTGAGTCGCTGGTACATAGTTCGACTCGCTGGTGCAAAGTTCGATTCGCTGGTGCAACGTTCGATTCGCTGGCGCAACGCTCGGATCAGCGATTCGCAAACTATGGCATCGGCCTAAGACTCGTCACCGGATGAAGAGCATCGTAGAAGACGCCAAGGGGCGGCCCTCGGAACGCCTTCCAGCAACGTTGATGCCCTTCCACCGACGACACATCCAACTCGTGTTCGCCTTTCAACCAGCACGACTTTTGCCTTGCCTTTATCTGGAAGGGTCCATTAGGGAGAAACTTTAGAAGGATTCCCATAGGAACGATATGCCACTAAACATGTAATTGAGAACTCAAGGGCAGATTCTACAGTATCCGAGAGAAAAGGATTCCAGCGTGATTTCATCCAAAGAAATGAGACTTCCCTAAGTTTGTATAAACCGTCGAATAGCAGACGTTACAAGGTGTTAAAATGCCCTAGGTAGCTTTTACAACTAACGATTTGGGTGATTCAGCAATTTCGCTGAAAGAATGTGTTGAGTATCGATCTGGAAATTTGGCGATCAGACGACTCGGCGATTTCGCCGAACGGAATAGCTGCACATCTGCTGAACTGATCCAGCTCTATGAGCGCTCGCTGATGAGGTGCACTGACCCTCCTTCTAAAGACACTCATGCATTTCTTCCGGAGTAATCGCCAAATTACCGAGTAGAGAGATCAGCGAATCGCTCAAATTGCGAGCTATGAATAGTGCCCGAGTACAGTAGAACCAGGGTCCTACGCACCGACGGGGGACCATGGTTGTGATGCGGTCGCTCAAAGTATGGAGTATTGTTTGTTAGCCTGTATGGTGTGTTCGTTGTTACTCTCGACGACTACACTCTTCGATATGAGTACTTAGAAAATGCGTAGTAGTACTAGTCATTAAAATGTGCTTCAAAAGATTTTCATTTGTAAGTAGATTTTTTTTCATCAACGTCGTAGTCGTTTAGTATTTTATGTCTAACCAGTTTGGCTCCGCTCGCTACCGCGCGCATATCAAAGTAGGCTTTAGTGGAAATGAGCACAGCCGAGCTCTTGTATTAAACAGCAGGCAATTGCTTCCGTTGTTTTTGACTGATGTGAAAGGTTTCTATAGCGCTGGTGATAAAGCAGCCATTTCTCGTAGCTCGTCAATACCCATGACATCCATCATTTTCGGAAACTGATATTTTCTAGCGGCTGAATAAGCTTTGGATTACTAACACAACTACTTGTACTGCTTACTGTCAGCCATTAGCGAAAACAACTACCATGGTTCGGATGCCGGGAAGGTTTAGCGGTTGAATTAGGTTCTGGTAGTGATGATATTGCAATAGAAACACGAAACAGCATATCATGCTTTCATGAACACCGACCATCTTATGATGATTGGAACAGGTTAGCGGTCGAAAAATTCCGATACTGGCGACTGAAACGGAATGCTCTCATCGCGCATCTGGATAACAACTTTAGTGACTCCCCCGTCCTCAAGCTGCTCATCCACATCACCCCTTATCAGTACCACTCTCCGCCACCCGCCCTCCACAAACATGCTCCCGTCCCACCATCCACACCCTTTCCCAGGTACAGCGCCTTAATGCTGCTGGGACACGCGCTATGAATTTCGTGACACTTGCATTCTAGCGCCTCTTATCAGCTCTTATCAGTCGTTATCACTTTCTGACCCCCACCAAATATGTTCCCGTCCCACCCTGTACATCACTTCTTGGAACCAACGCCCACTGCTGCTGGGACGCGCGCTATGAATTTCGTGAAATTTGCGTTCTAGCGCTCTTATCAGTCGTTATCACTTTCTGACCCCCACCAAATATGTTCCCGTCCCACCCTGCACATCACTTCTGGAACCAACGCCCCACTGCTGACTGGGACGTGCATATTCTGGGGGACAGGCATGGGCCATGTGAAGGATTTCGTGCTTGGGCATATTTGTTCACGGAGGACCAACTAATTGAAATTGTACGCCATAAAGCTTTTACATTAACATGCGGCTTCCCTCCGTGTGAACTGAACACTCCACGGAGGCGAAAGTACAGAGTCCGTCCTACTAGTAAAAACAGAACAAACATAAGAAAGTTGTTTTTGAAGACGAAGACTGCGCTCGGAAATATATGAGTTTTTATGGCACTGCTTGGAAACAACGATGATGTCAATTACAGTGACTTGCAAAAAAAAAGTTTAGGGAACCAAGCCCCAAGAAATTCGGGAAGCTAGGGAGTTGAACAGTTCTAGAAGTGTTGCCGTGGTGGAAACAAAAGCAAAGCAAGAAACTTGCAGAGGAACCGATCCTACGAGCTTTTACCTGCCACCCCGGACTATCACCACTGAACTATTACGCTTCATACCTCCGCTCTGAGAGCCGTTTAGCAGATTTGGAAGGCAGATTTGAAATTAGCGCTCTAGAGACGACAGTGCTAGGGGTACAACACCTCATTATTATATATCGGCCACTTCGCGAACCTGACATGCCTGTTCCTTAGTCAAGCTCATATTAGGGAGGCAAACTTCCTATGGCAGGTTAAGCATCATAAAAAACCGCTTATTCAATTTCGGTGCATACCTATGCTAAGTTGGGGGGGGGGGCACGCGGCGGCGCGGCAGTCTGCTCGCCTGGCATGTTCGGAAATCCGTGGGCCAGGGGGAGTGTAGGCAGTCTAGGGGGGTGGGGGTGGGGGCAGTCACTTGACATGCGTGAAAAGCTGGAATGTTCGAGTTTACACTGTCTCGCTTCTCGAGAGAGCCCAGGGGTGAGCAGATACTGTCAGCGCGGCACGCTCCAGTTTCGATGGCCGCTGACTGCGTTTTCTACTCGTTCCTGTACTGTATGAACATAATTCTAAACGAACAAATACCCAACAAAAGACGTATCCTCACAACAGAATTAAAAGTATTCAATAGTGAAGAAGCCATACCTGTATTAAGAATGTGAGCCACTGCGTTTAAGTACTGATCGAAACGACATTCGAATATGCGTTGTTGCATTTTGGCTGTCATATCGCTCATAGGGTTTTTATAAAACATGTCCATGTCAGGCATCCGAAAACTCTCAGGAAACTGAAATTAAGAATCAGTGTGAAGCAAGTTTCTACGAAAAGGTGCTACAGAAACGGTTGTACCAGGTGATAGAAGTTTCTCAAGTCGTTTCCATAGCGATCAATGAGGACATCTTCCATTTTGAACTCAGGCATGTAGTACAGTCCAAGATGGTCAGCAAGTTCAGCGGACAATTTACTCTATCGAATTGAACATTATTACATCAATGGAAGTAACTCATTTCAGCGCCAAACAATCGCATTACTTTATAAATCGAGAGTACAACAACTTTTGCAACCTTTCAGCAGACTTATGATGCGAATTAAGATTAGCTATCTATTTTGAGTCAAGTCACCAGATGCTAGCACCGATGTTGTCCTCAGTATTCAAGCTCACTCAATAGTTTTTCCGTTGCTACTATCCATCACGTCGGTTCCACGTGGGAAGTTGGTAGACTCGTGCTTCGAAATTTCGGCATATTCTAATGAATTGCTCCAGACCTTATGCTCCACTAGTCGCAGGTATTGCTTGCTACTGCCGAGCTTATTGCACCCTACGCTTTTACGCAAGGTAGAGCCCAAGACACGTAAGATAGCATTCAGACATTGGACCGAACGTGTGTGTCAACGTATTCGCTTCCCGATAAATTCTCGCGTCGCAACGCGCGGTCCCAACATTAATGGTTGCAACGTTTTACGCCCCATTGGTTTTGCTGGGAAAAAAATTCTCGCTGCAAAAATTTTGCTTTACTAGGCCCATGATTTCAGATATTGCAGCCTGCAGCTGGTCCACGTTAAAAAAGCAATTGAAAAAACAAAAGCTGAGAGCAATTCAGTCCCAAGAAAACGAAGAAAATCGGCACAGCTCAAGACCCTGATGTGGGTCATACATTGTGGTATCGTAAGGCTGGTGTCAGAGTCCGCGATCCGCTCATCGCGATTTTCGCGATTTTCGCGAAACCTGCGATGGATCACAGGAGTTGGAAGTGCCCGATGAATACTGCGAGGTGTTGTTTAATCCTGCTGCGAATTCTGCTTGGCAGTAAAGATTGGAAGACGAATGTTTGTGGTTCTACTTGTTTCATGTTCAATGTCTATTAGTTCATTGAAATGCTCTTGAATCGTTCCTATTTTTTTCAGGAATCAAACCAAACCAATCACAAAAATTGCAAGTGCCCCATTTGAACAATTGAAACACTGGATATGAAACAAGTGGAATCATGAGCAGTCTCCATTAAACCATAACCATCAAGCAGAAGTGACGGCGGGATTGGAGAACACCTTGCAGTATTGATGGGGCACTTGTGATTTCCGTGACCCGTCGCGCAAATCGCGCAAATCGCGAAAATCGCGAAAATCGCGAAAATCGCGAAAATCGCGAAAATCGCGCAAATCGCGAAAATCGCGCAAAGGATCGCGGACTCTGACATCAGCCTAACGATTCGAAGTTCCCAAGAAATGTCAGGAAATATATAATTTCAGCGCAAAGGCAATTTCTTACAAACCAGCATGAGAAGGCGTACACATACTTGCCTATTCATAAGGTTTTGATAGATTGGCCAGTTCAGAAGAATGTTTTCAGCATAACGTCAAACCAATTTGATTATGTACCTTTCCGGCGCCAATGTTTCCTTCGACCACAATAAGTTTCGAATTTTGATGGAAGTGGGGTTTGGTTCGATCTTTAATCATGTCAATGCTGTGAAATCCCTTCTCTTTATATGGCCATGGATCTGGATAATCAGGAGGAAGTCTGGAAATATCATGTAAAAAATTGCAAGAATAATCAGCACAGTACGTTTCAGGAAAACCGAAGTAAGTTAATGTGCCAGTTCACCAGGACTGACGGTTGCATTTAACAATTTATGATCTCGCCAAAACACTCGCTCGCCTTGGTGAGAACCTTAGAAAATTCAAAAAAACACGTACTTCAAAACGCTCTTGTGAACCATACTCCTGTTTTGCGGTATAATCGGGGCGCTAGTAGCCGCCAATAGACGAGAGGCTGCTCTCCCCAGTTTCCCCATAGACGACGCCATGGCCGCCTGAAAAAGAATGCAAATTACACGATCTCACCATCAGTGAAGCTGAGCTAGCCGTCTTATGTTTCGCTCTCTAATCTGATTAGGAATTGAAAACCATAATCCACTAATCTAGAACTTAACCACTTGACAACACCAAGTTGGATAGATTTTGCGCATCGATTTTACGAGTTGTGAACAGATTCAATTCAATGTTGGAGAAACATCAAAATTGGGTGATCCCATTTTGGAGGGGTTCCCCAACATGCCCCCTCCCCAACGATGGGATTGCACGGCTCACTCCGAAACGCAAAATTGTAAAAGTACGCTAGATGTAACAGTGAAAGAGAAACTGTTCGAGATCTTTCAAAATTGGAAAATACGACCCATTCCTATAATCACAAAAACGACTGCCTGGCTAGGAAACCCAAACGAACGGTAACCCTGATCATGAAGGCAGACGTAACAACACAGATGTGACATGATAAGCAATAGCATCCGGAAGCAAATGATACGATTTTTTCGAAACCGCAGAAAAGTGAACTACTGATTTTGCAATAAAATTATTGATTTTGTGTATAATTGAGTCATTCAGTTTGTAAAACCAAAAGTTGTTTTTGGATCTCAATATTGTTTATGTACTTTTGCCAAAATTTTATTTAGGGGTGGGATCAAAGAGTAGTTTAGTCTCCGTTTCGCACGTGCCCTTAGACGGAGACTAAACGAAAGAGTAAATTGCAAAGTGGCGGTAGCACACAGCAAACCTCGAAAGAATTGATAAAAAGTATGCTTCTCATGACGTTACTTTTCTGATGTCATGACAGCGTGTCAAGTTTGCATTAATGGCCGATGTCAGACTTTGCGATTGGAGCGATTTTGCACCAATTGCAGGAGCGACGGATCGCTTGAGCGATGCGAGCGACGGGAGATTTACACCGCCGACCACCGATACACACGGCGCCGCTCGGGTAAATCTCCCGTCGCTCGCATCGCTTGAGCGATCCGTCGCTCCTGCAATTGGTGCAAAATCGCTCCAATCGCAAAGTCTGACATCGGCCAATGACACATGAGCACGAAACAAAATGAAATGTATGTTAGAATGAGAGCAAAATGCACCGTCCATGATTGTTTTAAGAGCAGATATGGTTTTAGAAAGGAAAAATTAGTCTACAAATTGTGGAGTGCGCATGGCTGACATTGCGCTGTGTGATATAACAACTAGTACGGTTTACGTAAGGACTCCAATGTGTAAATCGGTTATCTTTGATTTGGCTGCGAATAGCCCAACACTTCGCTTTTTGCGCCCTCAACATCAGTGCTGCATGGTTAACGTACATGTTTTCGTGAACTCACAACTTGTACCCGAACTTGTGAATTTTTTTCGAGGCGTCCTTGCAAAACCACCTCGACAACTCATCGAAAGACATTCACCTCAGGTCTCCTTTTAGGTCACCAGTTCAGGGCGCGCTGATTGAAGCCTGAAGTTGGGCTTATGCCTAGGCTTATCATTACACATTGGCTTATGCTTAAGTCTAGGGTTAGGTTTAGGCTTAGGCTTAGGCTTGATACAAGGAAATAAAAGCTGTCCTAATTCTGAGTGACGTGAACTGTGGAGAAGAACTGATATACACCCTAACTCATCGCATCCCACTTCCTGACGCAAGTTATTCAAATCATTCTTATCTCGATAATGCACGATCTACGTCATAATTTGAGGATTCCAGAATTGGTCAAGGTGAACGAATTGGTGACCAGGACAAAGGCGCAGTTGCACATATGAGAACTGCAAGTGATAACTGCAGATTCCAAACTATTTTTATGTGATATGGACTGCTCCACACACGGTCCCACAACCGTTAAACGTTCTTCAGAAGTTGTTTGATATATAATTGTGGTAATCTACCTACATACCCCTTGGTTAAATACCTTCACTATTGAAATATTCATTGCAAGAACACTGATAATCATCGCAGTCCCACAATGTCAATGACACATTTATAAAATTGCCAACACCAACAGTGATTGAAAGGCAAAGCAATGAATACACCATGACAACAAACTGTAAGGGAAGCGTTTATTTACCTACGTAGTGAGAGGATTGCTAACAAGAAAAGACAAACACGTAACCACATGGAAAATTCAAAACCGACAAACAACGCCAGTAAAATATAAAGAAATAAACAATCGCAGAATGCAGCGGCGATCACAAGATCTAGCAATTGCCACAAAATGTCTGCGTTTTTTTTTCTAAACAACACCCGAGAGTGTAAAAAAAACATTGTAATGGTAAAGTAATAAGCTTATTATCTTCTGTCGCGTCCACCTCCATACGAAGGAGGAGGTCCTCGGAATCCACCGCTTCGGCGATCATCGCGTCCATATCCATTGTCTCTGCTGCAATTTACACGTCAGCATAGTATAGATGTATGGAACGCTTCATTGAATTTACCTTCCACGATCCCGAAAGCGATCGCGATCATGTCCGCGATCGCTTCCACGGCTTCCATATCCACGATCGCGGGAGCGACTGCGATGTCTGGAGGAACCATTCCTGTCGTGGTCACGATAGCTGTCCTTTGGTGGGCCACGAGGCGAATCACCTCTATCCCGGTCACGGTCACGAACACCGTCTACAGGAGGTAAGCCGGCTGCTTCTCGTTCTTCAATTGCTGCGCGGGATTCACGCGCTCTTCGAGTATCTCCCTTACCGCCACCTGAAAATTGCAATTTATCCAAGGAAAGGCGAAGTGCGATAAGGAACTAGCACTTGCACGCGTCGCGAGAAAAAGCGCAATTTTTTGCCACATATACGAGAGGTATTCCCAAAAATTGGAATTTGCTGCAGATTGAGCAGTAAGACATTGAAATGAAACCATACCAAGTCTTCTTGGCAGCCATGATTTCTGGGTACGACCTCGTTCGTAGTCAACAATTAGTCTGCGTCCGTCAACTTTTGTTCCATCAGCACGTTTGTAGGCGTCTGGAAAATAACGAATCTGTTGGCAACGGTGATTCATTATAGCATTACCTGGTTATATAGTCGTGGATTACCCGCGGGGAAGATGGTATACGATATCAGCAGCATGTACTATTTAGAAAATAACTTACGCAGCAAACTTACGATCCGACTAAACTTACATTGCGCGCTCAGTATTCACTGCCATCGAGGTACCGCACAGCGAGATAAAACTTACCCGTGTGCTTACCCGAATACGACAAAAATTCGAAAAGTTACCTACACGCAAATATTTCACGACCGCATGGAAAGTCGTGAACCCGTTTTTGGGTGTTTCCAGTCCAGATAAACTATACAATGAATCGAAAGGTTTACCAGGAATCCACATCATCGCCCGGTGTTCAATGACGAAGTTCAAATGAAACTAACAGTTTGAGTTTTCTTTCCCTAGAGGTAGTGACGACAAAATACAGAATGCAGCAAGATCTATACCCTCAGAAGTGTTGCTATTCTGTGCGTCATTGACAAAAATTACCCAAGTATTACGTCCAAATGAACTTCGTCTCAAACAAACCTATTCATTCAACCAGTAACCAGCGCAAAAGTAGAATATGAACATCTGGCGAGGTGCTGTAAGAAAACAGCAATTATTTTCCGTAAAATGACCATGAAAAATAACTAAACTGTCTTCTACGACTCGTCTCGCGCAACGTTACCTAGGCCTCCTAAAACAGCGCAGGAGCCCCCCACCCATCATATAACTAAAGGTCAATAATGAATGAGTGAAAACCAGACACGAAGGCGAGCGTCGTATGCACAGCAGACTTCTAAAACAAAGGTTGCAAACTTTGTCCCTTAAATCCTATTTCTCCTCCCTTATACTATTTCGTACTACTATTCCCTCTGAATGCATGATCTGTGCGTGAGCGAAACCCGCCTTCGTTTCCAATGATGCACTTTGAGAGTCTTTAAGAAGTGCACATATATCATGTAAGACCCGGCCACAAAAAAAAACGAAAACTAACTAGACATTTCCGCTTTATCGCTATACTCGATGAAAGCATAACCACGCGGCTTTCCATTCAAATCGTGGATCATTGCCAACTAAAAAAAAACATTCCGTTTGCTCGGATAAGCACTCCTTCATAAAGGAATAGAAGTCAGAGAACGTTCGGAAATCTAAAAGAACTCAGCCAACCTTCTTTATTTTCCCGTAGGTTTCGAATTCACGTTTCAACTTATTTTCCGAGGTTTCATAGTTCTGAACATGATTAAATTAGATCTAACTACAAATCATATAAGAAGGAAGAAGCTGAATAAGGACGACTCCGAAACCAACTATTCTAGCTACGAAGAGAGTCTTGTATGGGTCCTCGGTAGCATTGGGATTGTCGGCCGGATTCCATTGAGCTATACCTTGCTCCACCTACAAACACCGACTTAAAAAAAAGAAACACATGCCATGAATCACATGAAAGATGCAAAGTAGTTGACAGAGAAGCTGTGGAGAAAAACGAACAAAAGTGGAAATTTAATCAGCACCTTGTAAGCCAGAAGCTCTTCCTTCTCTCGCCTACGTCTTTCTTTTTTCTCTGCTTTCGTCTCAATGATAGGCTTGGGAGGAGTATCTTTCGGGTCCTGCAAACATATCAAATAAATACACTTCTATTCGTGATCAGCTAAGCGCAGTCAGAAAAAGTGAGGCGACTTCAACGCAGTTCTACACTTCTTGACGTTTCTAGAACGATATGCAGTGTCTCAGTCGAGCATGTTGAGAAATGTCTTTTGTTTTCGTCGATATATTGGAATATAACGCTGAAAACCCTTCACCACTGCAAATTACAGCATTGACTGCATGATCTTGTCCTTGTAATTGATCAGTTTTGTTTCCACCGAGATCGCCCCTCTCTGCTTATAATTTACAACTTCTACCGTGCTCGCTTAAAGTTGTGAAATCAACGCCTCGTGAATGGAGTGAGTGTACAGGAAAAGGGTGTCTTGTACGTCGCTTATTTAATAAAGTCAATAGCAGCCATGACATCAAGTCAAGATTGGATCTTACGACTTGAACCGTGCCTTTGTTACAACGACAACACAATTTAGAGTGGCCGAAAAATCGAACCGCGAGACCAGCGGTCTCTTCATTTTGCTTAGAGGTTAGCTCGTTTCTCTTGTTGCCTTATAACTTCATTTAGTTGACGAATAGACTGATCGGCATATGTAGCGACATACTGAACAACAAGTGTTTTGTACAATGGAGGGACTGAGAGGATGACAATTATGCCCGCAAAGTACAATCGAAAAGGTCCATGACGCACAAATGACCAGCAAATTCGTCTTCGTGATCTTAGACGACTCATTCGTGCTAAATTCAGATTAGCGCGACTGTGCAATGTTAATAAATGCGATCACATCGAATCGTTGATAGTCATTTTAACACAATGTAAGTCAACTAGTAGAACACCTCAGACCTCGCTATAGGAATGACATCTGGGGAAGGAATGCATGTGCACGCACAAAAAAGGATCCAATTAATATTCTAAACGTATTCAGTCATGATCTACCGTCATTATACCATCATGACCTGATGTACAAATAATACTATAATATCAATAATTAGCGTCGATAATAAATATCTAAAGAAAAATGATGTTATACCTTGCGTGTTGTTTCCGATCGAAATCAAAGGTTAGGAGTGAAAGATTAAAATTTTGAATAAGAAGAGGAACCAGAAGGAACACCCCGGGATCCATCCCCTCGAAGTCTTCGTCCTCCCAGCTCACTGAATGTGTGCTATTGATTCTAAACGGGCGCGTATCGCAAAGTACGGAGGCATTGTGGCGGCAATGCATTTGAAACTGCGTAAAACATCTCCTTTTTGGTGAAACCGGGACTCAGCTTTAGATGGATGGGAGAGGAGAGCATGTGAGCTGTTTTTATTTTAAACAAAGTTCCTGCCCTTTTTTGAGCTTCAATGTAGTGTACTGATACCCCTGTATCCTGTGACAGCATCTTCTAAAATCGTTTATAGTGCCATGTCGTGGTGTAAGCGCGTTCAAACAAGAAGAGCACCAACATCTACAGCGCCATAGCAAACTGCAAATCTCCAAGAGTGACGGAAGTACCGCAACTCTTTATTATAACGGCGCTTTATAAAAAATGAAAATGTAATACCCTCATCACTTACCTCAAAAAGACTGACGTATTCGGCGATTCCTGTTATTTCAACGACCTTTCCCTTCTCCTTCTTTTCTATAAGAAGATCAGTCGGAGGCGGGAGATATGGAATTGGTGGCCTTGCTTCGAACAATGCCAACAAATTTGGCGGAAGGCATGCAGTCATTTCTGAAAACAAGTTGTAGACCATGCATATCGAAATCTAAAGGGTGAATAAAGATATTCCCAGTACTGAAAATCAATAACTGAGCAAATTAGCAGATGATGAAGGCGTTCGAATAAAATGACAGCTCCGGCAATTCGCCCAGCGCCGAGCAAACCATCGATCGAATTGCTGCGAGTGTCGCAGCAGCGACGCCAGCACGCACAGACGGCGCCAAAATTGATCCGCCCCGCGGGCGCGTCCCTTGTATTCGCTTTGCGCCAGTGCCTCCTCGCTTGACGTTTTCCTATTGATTCAGTGAGTTCTTCTTACAGTAGTTGTACCTGCTCAGTATGAAGTGGAAGTTTAGTCAGGCAGAAAGGTGGAAGCACAACTGCTATCACGAGAATAGTCTTGGAGAGTGGTTGGTGGTAGAATGGATGCGCTTAATCAGTTGATTGGAATTAATCGTGTTTAGTTAGCTGAAATGCTTGGTGAAGCTGTCGATCGACAAATCATCGTCGATGGCGTGTATGATAAACAAGAATTGGACATTGACACACCGGTGAGTTTTTGTTGGAGGAATTCCACAAGACAGCGAAAGCCTTCTCATCTGTTTCGCATGCTAACCTAGTTGGTTCTCCTGCTTTGCTCCCTTTCACAAATTGTTTGCAGTGCGACAAAGCAGCCATGCTCATCTTACCTTTGCTCCCTTACGATCTGATCACCTTTTGCCTGGATTTGGAGAAGAATACTGAAAAAATCTTTGTAATCGGTGACGATAAACGATCGAATGGGCGCAGTTTGGCCATAGCCACTCAGAGCCTTTAAACTGTAGAGAGTATTACTTTAGCAGAGGGCTTGCCTCTCTAAAATGCGGTGTCTCTAGATCGTTCACTTTTCATGGAGCTTCCGTAAGAGGTATTTTCGATGCTATGCCATTTTCTCTGGTAAGCTCTCTCCATCGACGACAGAAGGGTCTAAAGGAGGTGGTCACGATAAATCTTATGGGAACGAATGAGAAATATACGTAGTGATTTGGGTAGGAGGCCTACCCCATGAGCCGATAGTTGCCAGTTCAGGGGCAGGGTCGCCTCAATAGGCGTGATAAGGCACCGGGCTCACTTCCGGAACACGGGATCACCTATGTACCTATGTATATACGTACCAAACGTGGAAGGGGTTGCAATGGCTGCGTTCTTGATATGGTACCGTTGATCTTATCATCCGGTTTTCATTCCGGTATGCTGCTTATGCCATGCAGCCGTATCTTCTAATCTTTTCTCATTATATCTTTCATACAGTTGTGCTCGTCCAACCATTCTCTATCTCAGCTCCTATCTTGAGCCTT
>MU869384.1:0-13794 GCA_036418205.1 Ostertagia ostertagi | reverse complement strand
TCTATAAGTTGGAATGAATTCGGAGTTGAGTGACCATGTGGTCACTACGGGGGGATGTAAGGGGGTAGACCGGTTTAGGTGTAGAAGGATGGAATGATGGACGAGGACGAGGATGGAAGAGGACAACAATAGGATAAGAAGAGGATAAGAAGACTCCCCTATATAAGTGCCCCCGGTGTGGTAATAAACATTCTCAACTCCATTGTCCTGTCGTCTCAACTGGCGATCAGGACGGACTAACGGCGACGACAGAGAAGAAACCGCAGCTGCCGGCATCAACCGAAGGATTTGAAGGAGGACTACATAGAAGATGGAGGCCGTAAATGGAGTCGACAGCAAGGACGGTAAAATGTTGACCTCCACCAGTGGACCCACGGTGTTGATGGATGGTGGGACGCTGGAGGCTTATCGTGGGAGGCCTCCAGGACCTTACGTCCCAGGAACATCGTGGCGGACATGGTGGAGGTTATTCACCAAACTTCCTCACTCTGAGGAAAGTGGTGGAGGAGAAAGAAAAACGACTAGTCTTTCTCCAAGAAGTAGGAACTTCGAATTATGAACTGCTGGAGTCGCTGTTACAGGGTCAAGAACTGGAGTCTACTGATCTGGCCAGCCTCAGCAACGCCATGGAGAAGCACTTCCAACCCAAGAAGCTGGTGTTAGCTGAACGATTTGGACTAATGTCCAAAATGCAAAAGCCAGGTCAGTCTCTTCAGGAATTCTACGCGGAGTTGCAGAAAGCTGCAAATGGGTGCAGGTTCGAGGAGATAAAAAACTACAGGGACGCCATGGTAACGATGGTTTTCATCGGCGGCTTACAATCGCTGGAAACCAGGAAGCGATTGTTGGAAAAAGAAGACTTGACATCAAAAGAAGCTTTAGAGCAGGCCGAAGCTTGGGAACGAGTGGGTGTTAATGCTCCCCACTTAAAGGAGGGACCCCAACCGCTCGGCATTGCACAGGTTAAGCCGAAGAGGATAAACAGTAAGCAAGGACGTGCGGGAAGGCCACAAACATTGGAAAAGAATGTGAAACGCCTGGGCAAGGGCCCTGCCCGAGAGCGTGCGGCCTGCAATGTTTGTGGCAAGGTAGGTCATTTCGCTAGGGAATGTTTTAGAAGAGAGAAAGCGTCTTGTAAGCTGTGTAACAAACGCGGACATTTGGCCGGCGCATGTCGAGGAGCGAGTAGAAAAGGAAAAGACTCCCGCCAGGTGCATTGGTGTGTGGAGCCTCCCGGATGCTCCGATGGCGATGAAAAAGAGGATAGTTACGAGGAGAATACGATTTTTGCGGTAGGTCAATGTGGTCGCCATCGTAGAGCGAGAAGGCCGGTGAGTAATGGAAGTAGCCGAGAAGTGGAGGTGATACCGGCTAAATGGTTACGATGTCGGAAGGATGAGCCATATCATCATGATAGGAAAGTCGCTCATAAACAGAAGGTAGGTGGCACGACGGCTCAGTGCCAAGGTGAAAAAGGAAGTGATAGGGTAGCAACAATTTTGTCAATAGAGCCGCCTAGGATGTTAATGATAAAGATAGAAGGACACGATGTATTATTTGAATTGGATACGGGAGCTTCGATGTCAATCATTGATGAAAGAACATGGCGTAAATTAGGAGCACCAGAATTGAGAGATTCAGGTGTGGAGGCAACAGCATATAATAACGAACGCATTAAATTGCAGGGACAGATGTTAGCATCTGTCGAATTTGCAGGTCATAAAGCAGAAATGGAGTTACATGTATTCAAGCAAGCTACTCACCCGCTATGTGGCCGAGATATGATTAAAGCCTTGCAAATAGACTGTGGGCCACACTATAATAAGGTGCATAGCCTCCAGGAAATGAGTCAGATCCAGTTAAAAAATGGAATTGTTCGCCTCTTACAAGAGAACAAAGAGCTCTTCGAAGAAGGCTTGGGAAAATGTACATCATTTAAAGCCACGCTAAAGTTTAAAGAGAAGCCCACCCCAAAATTTTTCAGAGCGCGACCAGTGCCGATAGCGCTGAGACCAAAAGTGGAGGCGAAGCTACAAGAATTGGTAGCTAATGGATCGCTACGGGCGGTAGATCATAGCCAGTGGGCGACCCCCTTAGTAGTAGTTCCAAAACCAGGGGGGAAAATAAGAATATGTGGAGATTATAAAATCACAGTTAATCCGCAACTTGATATAAACCAATACCCGTTGCCAAAACCTGAGGACTTATTTCACCTGTCTAGTCGGAGGGAAAAGGTTCTCCAAATTAGATCTATCGGATGCGTATATGCAAGTGGAATTAGATCCGGAGTCCAGAGAGTTCACAACCATTAATACACAGAAAGGGTTGTTCGAATATACTAGAGTGCCATTCGGCATAGCCTCAGCTCCCGCGATATTTCAGCGTACTATGGAGACTATCTTAGGTGGCATTGAAGGTGTACTAGTATATTTGGACGATATTACGGTAACGGGGCCGGATGATCAAACGCATCTGAAGAGGTTGGAAAACGTATTAAAGCGGCTGAAAGAGGCCGGATTCAAGTTGAAGAGGCAGAAATGTGAATTTTTCAGAAAAGAAATTGAATTTTTGGGCCATGTGGTAGATGCGAATGGCATAAGGCCATCGCCAAGTAAATTAAAGGCCATGTTAAATATGCCAGAGCCCAGAAATTTGAAGGAATTGGAGTCGTATTTGGGTATGGTCCAATATTATGGTAAGTTCATACCGAGGTTAGCGACTCTAGCGGCTCCGTTGAATGAGCTGCGTAAGAAAAATGTAGAATGGCGATGGGGGAAGGAGCAAGTAAAAGCCTTCAGAGCCATCCAAGAGAAATTGACAGCAGTGGAAACATTAGCCCATTATAACCCAGAGGTGCCTGTGGTTCTAGCGACGGACGCGTCGGAATATGGGTTAGGCGCTGTTATTTATCATAAATATAGTGATAATACTGAAAAAGTAATAGCGTATGCGTCGCGGTCACTGACGAAGCAAGAGCGAAATTATGCCCAGATAGAGAAGGAAGCTCTGGGAATCGTATATGGCGTGGAAAAGTTCAATCAGTTTTTATATGGTAGACGCTTTACGCTTTTGACAGATCATCAGCCATTAGTGCGAATATTTGGTCCCAAGTTGGGACTTCCAGTAATAGCTGCGAAAAGGTTGCATAGGTGGGCATTGAGGCTGATGGTTTATTCTTTTGACATAGAATACAGAAAGACTGAGGAATTCGGGAATGCGGATGGGTTGTCGAGACTGCCGGACCCTCGTGAATTACCAAGTGCAACAGCGGTGTTGCATGAAGTGCACATGTCGCAGATGAGGGATGAGGTACTGGAAGTGCTGCCAATGACGGTCAAACAGTTAGCTAAAGCAACTCGAGAGGACGATACGTTGTGCAAAGTGATAGAATTGGTTCGGGTTGGATGGCCGGAGAAAGTGAAGGAGGAACGCTTGCGACCATTTGTGTCAAAAGGTGCATCCTTGTCGTTATATGAAGGGTGTTTAATGTGGGATAACAGAGTGGTTATTCCAAAGCGATTAGTACCAAGTGTACTAAAAATTTTGCATAACAGTCATTATGGTAGGAACAGAATGATAAGTTTGGCAAGGACAAAGATGTGGTTTCCTGGGATGGATGCCGCTATCGAAAGGATGGCTAAAGAGTGTAGTATTTGTGCAGGGCTAGGAAGGAATCCTATCAGAACGCAGCTGCATCCCTGGGAGGAACCGGAGAGGGTTTGGCAACGAGTACATATGGATTTTTGTGATACCACAAATGGGTCAAAATGGTTAGTCTTGGTAGATGCAAAGTCGAAATGGCCGGAAGTAATTAGGATGGGGTCAACAACCGCAGGAAGAACAGCGGTGAAATTGAAGGAGGTGTTTAGCAGACATGGGTTACCAGAGCAGCTTGTATCGGATAATGGACCGCCATTTACATCAAAGGATTTTAAGGAATACTGCGAACAGCGCGGAATTCAGCAGATATTCACCCCTCCTTACCACCCAAATTCGAACGGGGAAGCGGAGAGGTTTGTGCAGACGTTCAAAAACTCGCTGTATAAAGGGCTAAAAGCAGGGAAATCGGAAGAAGTGGCAGTGAGTGACTTACTCTTGGAGTATAGAGTCACGCCGCATGTGGCGACGGGGAAGAGTCCCGCTGAGCTTCTGATGGGCCGAAGATTGAGGACAGTATTTGATATAAAGAAATCAGGTGTGATTGCAAGGTCAAACAAATATAAGGAGGATATGAAGAAATATTACAATCGTGGTAAAAAGGAACGGAAGTTTGGAGTAGGGCAAGAAGTATTCATTAGGAATTATTCAGGCAGTGAACAGAAGTGGATCCCGGGCATAATCACCAGGGTGCTGGGCTCCTGCACCTATGAGGTGCATTATGGAGTTGGTCAAAGGAAGGTCCATACGGATCAGATAAAGGAGCGGGTAATACCCTGGGAATGTACGGAAGATTACATGTTAGGAAAAGGGGATAAGTCAAAAGGGAAAAGCCTAGAAGAAGAGACAGAGGTGATCAGATTGCGTAGGTCTGGAAGGAAGCGGAAGGAGACTGAAAGAATGAAGGAATACAGAGAAGAAAAGCGAAGACGTGTTAATCTGATCGGAATGAGAGTGATAAGTATCTTGGATAGGGCTTATCCGGAAGTAGTGGGTATAAAAGCCGGTGGAGTGAGTAAGGTCCAGTTATGTGGTTCCTGCCTCTGTCTACACCGCCAGAATCGCCAGTGCAGTCACAGTGGGCCACGGCTAACCACCCGGTATTTGTGGCTCCGGTGGCCCCGATGTCGCCTATGGCAAGCACGCCGGCTGTTAGCCCTGCCTCGTATCAAGGAAGCCAAGTCCACATGGCTCCATCTCCGCAGGTTGTGGTATTGCCGCAACCGCAACAACAAGCTGTGTATATTCCGATGTTTCCGTCGCCGCAAACTGCTGGAGGATCGTCAAGAGGACCAAGGCGCCGTGGACGGGGGAGAAGACCCCCGGCGTGGGTGCGACGCCTTCCG
Source organism: Ostertagia ostertagi (assembly GCA_036418205.1). Taxonomy (NCBI): domain Eukaryota; kingdom Metazoa; phylum Nematoda; class Chromadorea; order Rhabditida; family Trichostrongylidae; genus Ostertagia; species Ostertagia ostertagi. The sequence goes on along the minus strand of MU869384.1, from coordinate 8,791 downwards.
CAGTTGCAGCGGGAAACCGTGGCGGGACGAGAGTGTCCGCCGCGATAGAGCCCGCTCCAACGCGGAGGGTTCGCGCGCCCAGTCGCGTGAGCGTCCGAGACGCCAGTATGAAGAAAATGAGCGTCAAGAAGAATCCGCGTGATTAAGTATTCGAAGTTGTAATCAATAAAGATTGTTTGATGATGTTGTAATTGGGTGTAATTGAATTGTGGGAGATGTAGGCGGAAGCCGAACTTCCACGAGGAGACGTAGGCGCGGCAGCCGAACTCCTAGGGGGAGAGGTAGGCAAAAGCAGCCGAACTCCCCTAGTTAGGTCTCTATAAGTTGGAATGAATTCGGAGTTGAGTGACCATGTGGTCACTACGGGGGGATGTAAGGGGGTAGACCGGTTTAGGTGTAGAAGGATGGAATGATGGACGAGGACGAGGATGGAAGAGGACAACAATAGGATAAGAAGAGGATAAGAAGACTCCCCTATATAAGTGCCCCCGGTGTGGTAATAAACATTCTCAACTCCATTGTCCTGTCGTCTCAACTGTCCTGATAAAGGGCTTACGTTGAATGTATGTATGTATGTCAAAGTAAACATGCACTGAAAATGAAGAAACTACATCGTTAAAAACAAATAAATTTAAAGGGATTTTCGTCCCCCAACCCCTGGGGGAAGGATTGAATACCGCCCCTGGTATGGGCGTTCAATGTGCTATCTGTGAGTCTACCTTTAACCTGGCCACGATGGATGCTAAACAGTTCGATTAGACAAAATCGCAACAATGGACTCTGCGACAGCACCAAACGAAGCGGCCGCTTGGTTACCCCTCCTGTAGGTTGGATTCTGTTGCAGTACAGCAATCAAGGTAAAAGCAAGAGCAGGGATTTCTGGTTGAGATCTAGCTTCTACCTGAGAAGAAATGCAGATGTACGCGATAGGGGAGCATGTATTGGATTGTCTCATAATTCTTGCCGCACGAGCGCGCGCGGCGACTGCCCCCCCCATGCTATAGAAAGCTATTTCGGCACATTGCGCCGAGATAGCTTTCTATAGCAATTCGGGCGCAATGTGGCTCGGGGGGGGGGCAGTCGCCGCGCGCGATCTCTGCGTTTTTCTGTGTAAGCATTTCCTCTTCGCTAAATCGGGACTAAGCCTCGGGCAGGGGAGGAGGAACTCCAGGATCATAGCAATTTTCATCTTCCCAAAGTTCCTGCCCACTCCTAGGCCTGGTTAGTACATACTACAGGGCGCGGCCGAGCAGAGATCGCGCGCGGCGGCTCGTGTTCTATCGCCGTATGCGCTTGATAGCCGTATATAGCAGAGATAGCAGACAGCAGTAGATAGTCTCGAGATGGTGGATAAAGTGTTTATTCCTACTACAGAGGTCTTTTATACTGTCATCTATCTTATCGCGATCTCCAGTATCATATCTTATGCTGTTCTCCTCGACTGTTTGGTTCGCTGATTCTTCATCGCGTCACACCTGTGATATCACGTTAGACCTCCGTACACCTCAACCACATTATTTATAGCATTGAACATAAACACATAACAACAACAAACATAATTCATAACACAAAGAATGGTAGTCTCTCAACCAAATGGGGTCACATTTGTGACACTCCCCCCAGGCCTTTACCTTTGACCTCCCCTTCCTATGGCGACCTGTGATACTCTTGCAAATCTTCAAGCTCATGCTCTATTTCTTCTATCTCTCTGTACCAATCGTAGATGCGCTCCGGAAGTATGCACAGTGCCTTATTGTGTCCCGTTGATTGACAATACATACATGCTTTTTTCCTTCTCCAGCAAGATTTTGTGTCATGTCTGATGTCTAGACATTTTTTGCATCGAATGCGTTTGGTTCTTCCTTTTACGGTGGGGAATCTCCTGGACAGCTGTCGCTGTAGTGCTTTCCTTTCACAAAACAGAATGAGCATCTCAAATAACGTTCTTCATCCCTCATCGGATCGTTGTAGTTGATTTTCCTTTCGGGAACCATACGATTTTCATAAGTCCGTCTTTTTAGAAGATTCAGGCGTTGCTCCAGAACCTCCATCTGCTGCTAGATTGTCAACTTCTTCTCTGTAGTGCTTTTGCCATCATCATCATCGTCATCGGAAGCAAAGACTACCTCATCTTCTAGGTCAAGAAGATCTTCTTGTTCTTCAGTATCGTTTCTAAGTTCGTGCGCTGTCTCCTTTTCGGGAGAATCACTTTTGATAGATGCTTCTTTTGTTTTGAAGGACTCAAGCAACAGGTATATGTTTTCGTTCATGCGCCCAAAAGATGCAGAATAGTCTTCCTGCTCTTGTCTCATTTGTTGTTGCATAGTATCAATCTTTCTCTGCGAATGTATGCTGGAGTTGACTGATCATGTTCACTATATTTTCGAAGATGGATTCGTTCTTTTCGCTCTTCGCTTGGAGCTCTGCTTCCTTGATCTCGGTTTCTATATCTTGATGGAAGTCTTGCAGAAAGCTCGCCCCTCCGAGCCACATTGCGCCGATGATTTGGAGGCTTCTTGTAATTTTACTCAAAACTCGACTCGACCATGAAAGTCACAATAAAGCAGTAAGAACGGCAGTTCCTTGGGAGAGTTCCTCCTTTCAGTTTTCGCTCCATTAAAGTATACAGAACAGCTCAAGAAAAATGATGTACAGTTCAAGATTCTATGCAGTTACCCCTATATAATGCAAAAGCCGCTTCGATAAAAATGGGTATGTCTGAAAAACCGTCTTTCGGTTGAGGAGCGCAAGGTGATTACGTAGAAAGAGGAGAAAAGGACGCAACGTGTCTCGGGGGGATGGGCAGCCGCCGCGCGCGGTTTTGCGGCAACAGGAAATTCGTGAGCCAGGGGGAATGTAGCCAATTCAGGGGGTGAGGGCAGTCACTTAGCATGCGTGAGAAGCTGGAATGTTCGAGTTACACTACATCGCTGAGCCGCGCGCGGCGACTGCCCCCCCCCCCCCTCCCCCTGAGCCACATTGCGCCGAGAAAAGGTTAAGAAAGAGTAATGTAAGATGAAGTGAAAGTGATCAGAGAGAAGCACGACTTCCCTGTGCTCTAGCTGATGATGGCCACGTGGCCAAACGCGAAGTCGAGCTGGTCCACGCAAACCTGTACAACCACGAAATCAGCGCCAATCTTGAATTGAGTTTCCTGTGGTCGAATTGTTTTCTTATCGTTTATAACCTGTTATGAACGCGTTATACCCTGTAATCTTTGAAATCGGCTGTGTTTTTGAGTGTTCGGTGGGATCCCCCAAGTTCACTATTTCTGCACCACACACCCGATTCCACACCTATTCCCTTCCTAGACTTCAAACGGGCTGATTATAATTCCATGAAATGTCGTCTTTCCGAGGTTGGTTGGGAGCCACTGTTTAATAATTACAGTGACATTGATGATCTTTATAGACGCTTCTGTGACGTTCTTATATCTGTCATATGCAACCACGTACCTATTAGTGTCACACGCTCCAGCAGAACTCCCAATTTCCCCCCTTACATTCAAAATTTGATGTTCTATCGAAATATGCTGTTTCTTCATTTGAACCAAAAAGGTGTCAAGGAGCGTTACGACAGAGTTTCGCAGAAGCTGACTAAGCTCAGTGAGAAATACATCAGAAATCGTGAAAAAGCCCTACTGTCCTCCAAAAATGATAGGCATCTCTATCAATACGTAAATGCGAGATTGAAGGCGCACTGCACAATTCCGGCTTTCGTTAGTGACAAAGGTGAAATTATCTACAGCGATTCGGCAAAAGCAGAACTCCTTGCCGATCACTTTTTCTCTGTTTTTACTGTAGATAATGGTATCATCCCGGACTCAAGAAGTGATTTCAAGCATCAATTGAGCTCCTTTTTAATACTACCCCAGGACGTATTGTTACATGCAAAAAAGCTCAAATCCTCTTGCTCGCAAACTCCCGATGGGATCCCTCAAATTGTTTTCCGAAACTGTGCCAATGAGCTTGCTGTACCACTAGCACACATATTCAACATTTCATTACGAATGGGCGCTGTCCCCTCTATCTAAAAAAGCAATTGTAACACGCTCAATAAAAACCAGCAACCCAAAGCCCCTACTGATTATCGACCTATCTCAATAACTAGTACTGCGTGTAAGCTCATGGAAAGATGCATAAAAGATCGAATTGATGCGTTCATTGATCGCTACAATATCCTCCCCGAGCACAATATGGTTTTCGGAAAAAAAGTTTCCACTGAAGACAGCATGCTGGATTCAGTCCATCAATGGCTGTACCACAAATCCTTGCACCATATGATTGACATTATTTACTATGATATCGCCAAAGCATTTGATACAGTCAGTCATCCAAAACTACTGCGTAAATTACTAGATGTTGGCTTGAGGGGTAATCTGTGGAGTTGGTTAAGATCTTTTCTGAGTGACAGGGTTTTTTGCGTCAAGGTTAGAAATTCGATTTCTACATATAGACACGTGACAAGTGGTGTCCCCCAGGGCAGTGTACTGGGCCCGCTCCTTTTTAACATCTTCATATATGATCTTCCAGAATATTGTTGCACTAACCCTTCAGTCCAGATATGTATGTTTGCCGATGACGTGAAAATGTTCCTCCCTTTCCAATGCCGAAAACAAAAATGAAGCATACACGATTTTACAGCGTTCAGTAACTAAACTGATTCAATATTTAGATCAGTGGCAATTAAAATTATCAACAAGTAAAACGTGTGCCCTACACTTATGCAAAAACAATCCCAAAGCGCAGTATTTCCTGAGGCCATGTATCTCCATAAATGCTGTTTCTAGAACCAAAGATTTGGGGATTATTATTGATGAAAGCCTCTCTTTTGAATACCATATCTCCAAAGTTACTGATGCTGCTCGGATTGTGATGTTTCGTTTATTAAGAACATTCCGCTTGAAAAGTCCGTTACTGTTATCACGTCTATTCAAAGTTTATGTGCGTCCCCTTCTAGAATGGAATTCAGCTGTTTGGAGCCCGCATAAGAAAAAAGATATTGATGCTCTTGAGTGCGTCCAGCGATTGTTCACGAAGCTTGTTTATCTTCGGTGTTATCGTACAAGATTAGATGAAGTGCCCTCATATGATAATCGCTTGAAGAATCTAGGCTTAGAACGCTTAAAAATACACCATTATTGGAAAGTCGAATTTTTCTTTCGAGCCTCCAAATTTTACTCAAAAGATTTATATCGGACCCCACTCTTCTCATTTTTAAGCGTTCTAAGCCTAGATTCTTCAAGCGATTATCATATGAGGGCACTTCATCTAATCTTGTACGATAACACCGAAGATAAACATGTATTCAGACCATGCCGAGGAAGAGTGTCTAGGTTTGATTACTATATACCGCTCTCAAAAGATGCATGCTTTTCTAATTCCTTCCTTCATCGCTGCGTGAAGTTACTTCGAATGCTTCCAGGAGATTTCTTTCAGTAAGAAGACAAGCTTGAAGTCTATATTAAAGGATCCAGCATTGCAACAATTTCTATCTCTATGACTAATGGCAATAATGGAGAAAAAGAAATGATTTCTTTTTTCAATTCACCTTTTGTGGACACATCTTTGTGATGTAATAAATAAATAAATAAAAATAAATTCCCGCAACGAATGATGTTTCGCGCTGCGAAGCGCGAGAAAGTCGCTTTCTGTCCTAGTGAACCACATCCGCCATTGTAAACATGTACTTACTGAGCAAACCATGATAGAGCCCACATGTGAAATGCAACTTGAGAAAAGTTTTAGAAAAGAAATAAAAGTTTCAGAATAGAAAAGAAATAGCGGCGCTATGTGCCTCGGGGGGGGGCAGTCACCGCGCGCGGCTGTGCGGCAACAGGAAATTCGAACATTCCAGCTTCTCACGCATGTCATGTGACTGCCCTCACCCCCAACCCCCCTGAATTGGCTACACTCCCCCTGGCTCACGAATTTCAATTTCGACACATTTGTTTATCCAAGATTTATCTCTTCTAGGAAACAACTGATCAATGACATAACCACCATCATGGTCACTGATATGCGTGCATTTGCTAGTGAGCGTTTGGAAGCTTCCAGCCCAGAATGAAGGAAGCTGGGGGTTGAAGAATTTGGAGAAGTCGTTTTTGGGGTGGTCGCAATCTTTAACTTTCTTCTCTGGCAGATGCTTATTCAGGGCGCAGGGGAGGCGATAGTCCGATAGAGCGATGCCAATGCTATATGGTGGATGAGGTATCGTGGCCCGCTATCTCCCTCAGAACGTGGTGAGTTGGCATTGCAATGTGAGGTCTGGCGTACATTCGGAGAAAGGAGAATCTGAGACGTTTCTGACGATTCCCTCGCAACCCCGAAGCCAGCCTAGAGGGCTATTCCGCGCTGACTTTAGCAATGCTTGTCTTCATACATTGAAGTGGTTCCCAAACCAGGCCACCTAGCGAATCCAACAAAACGAGAGCGATATTCTCAGAAAACGGAGTTCGGGCTTTGGTTGAGCTGGTGCTTCCTGGCTGCGAGGCAGCCATCAGACGTGCCGCATGTTGTTGTCGCAGTGGACTCATGACTCATTTCCACTGGTGACCGATTAGGGAAGGCTCTGCTTTTGCCGTCCCAGAATGGATTTTCCCCAGATGGTCAGGCGTGCTTCCCGCTCATGGTCGGCCGGACCATAAGGTTTCCATCAAAACTTCATTCTGCAGCAGTCCTTGCCATACTGATGGCGTGTGCTGGTGCATCGGCTGCGCTCAGGTATCTGCTACAATACCCTGGTAGCAACGTACGGAGGCACTCCCAATTTAGGGTGCAAGGGGCGCTCATCAAAAATGACCGCAGGCCCAGTATGAGGTTGAAGTTCATAGCTCGTTTCGTCTTTGCCGTTGCGATTGGACCACTAGCTCAGTACCCTATCAGTAGCAGAGACTGAGTCAAACACAGCGCTGATCTTCTCTGTTGTCCTCCTTGCTACAGAGTTCATTTGAGGATCGTAAAGCATAATCATTCATTGCAGTCACTGACCTATTTTTATTCCTAGTTGATTAACCCGTTAAGGGCTTGCGCTTCCGAAACCATGCTGTTAAGGCTCTTGAAGCATACTTCAACATACTAACGTATTTCGCAATGAAACGGTCTTAGACGGAAGAAATTTGAAATTGAATAGAAATGCGACAGGAATTATGAGACAACCCAATACATGAATTTTGAGAGGACTTGACAAGGCCAAAGCCCTAAGACCCAGAATGCAGCACAAGCACCGCTCAACACTGACTCCACCCACAACCCTCAGTGCTTTCGCTTTTGCGCTATAGGTGATGGGGCTTCATTTTCGTTATTGTTGACGGTTTCTTACCGGTTTTGGATTACTAACTCGCACTTTACATCTCCTCTATCACTTACAAGTAACTGATCATCAGTCCCGGACTTCGCCTTCAGGATCAAGAACAATGGAAAAGAAGGTCCTGCCAAGACAATCACCTATGTGCAAGAAGGTTGTCTATGTAGCTTTCATGGGTTCCAAAAAAACTCCCTGCAAGGTGATCACTGTCAAAGTGGGAGAAGTTGGAGCGCGGGAAGACGCAATACTAAAAAAAAACATTATTCGAGCGCAGCGCCTTTGTGTGCGCGGACAATGGTACCCTCCCTTTCAAAAAACGAGAAGAGCGTCGGGTGCAGACCATACACCACAAGTGACGACGGCCTCCAAGTAAATCTGGTTAGTAGTGGTTCATAGTGATAGCTGATTTTTGGTAAATGATAGTTGTAATTAGTGACAACTGATAGAATACAACTGCAACAGGCTAATCATTTCATTGGCAGAAAACATTTACATTTTGTGGAGGCCGTCGTCACTTGTGGTGTATGGTCTGCACCCGACGCTCTTCTCGCTTTTTGAAAGGGAGTATAAATACTCAGTTTCGATGGAGTAACTGTCGTGAGCTCGCGCAAAACTTCTCGGGAAATTCAAACTTCATTAATGTCAATCAATTTACGCTTATAAGCAACAGCACTATATGTATAGGATTCAACAATCGAAACTCAACAATAACAATCTCAATGTCTATTATATCTGTTATAATGGGTCCGCGCTCTTCTTTACCATGGCTTTCTTGACCAACGGTACAAACTCAACATCCTCGTCTTTGATGCCTTCAGCTCGCCGTCTATTGAACTCTTTTCGCGACTCTGCCGCTCTGATTGCTGTATGTTCACGACTGGCGCTGGAAACGAAATGACTCCATGATAAGCTGCTTCGTTTTGAAGAATATAACGTGGTGGCAATATCGGGTCCAAAAAATATCTGAAAAGCTTAGAGACTCACTGGAGGATACTCTTAGGTACATTTCTATGCCGTGCTATTCGTCGAATCTCCGGATGTTCCTTGAATTGTTCACGTAGTTTTTCGCTATAATCGAAAGCAGCCTTTTCACGGGGTGCGAGCTAAAACATTAAGAAATTACCAAAACCAATGAGTTCAACTTACAGTTTTTTATCTAGGAGAACTTAAAAGAAACAGTAACAGTTTCGAACAAAAACCAAATTAAACGCAGGGCTAAGAAAATTGTGGTATATTCAAAATGAGCAACCAGACCAGGATCCTTATGCTACTCCTTCGAGGACAAAAAGCCCATCAGAAAAGGCTTTTCGAAAAAAAAACTATGCTAACAGAGAGTACGTGCTCATTCACTGGGCCTTCCCCGGGTAGCATAACATTCTAGAAATTTTTTTCATCAATGAAAAAATAGTGTGCGGCCCCATGAGATTTGAAGAGACGAAGAAAACGACCACTTCACATTCAATTGAAATTTAATGAGACAGGTATT
>MU869383.1:14274-33082 GCA_036418205.1 Ostertagia ostertagi | reverse complement strand
GATAGCTTTTCTGACGATGATATAATCCGAATGAAAGACACTCGGTGGGAATTTTTCATGCAGCCTTGATTGACGAGATGGAGCTTACCCTTGGCTGTCCGGATGGACTTCGTCGCTTCAGGAGAGATTTTTGTAGCAGGGTCAAGCATGCGTTAAGGAATCTTCGACAGATCGACAGGAGGGGGGGTCGTATTGGCCCGCTATGAGGAAGGGGCCGGGTCGAATCGATGTAGTAGAATCATCGTTGTCGCAGGACAAACTTCAAGGAGTGATCGACACAAAGGAAGCTTGGCAAGAAGATTTCCGGTGATATTGTAGTTGAGGGGGCCACTCATAATATCTAATCGAACTGACAATATCTAATCGAAGTGGAGCTGCGGAAAGACACTCATATCTAATCAAAGTAGAGCTGCGGGAAGGCACTTATATCTTATCATATCTTTCACTGAGACCGTGGCCTACGACTAGTACGTTTACCCTTGTCATATTATTCTATGGCTAAAATGGCTGCTACCTTGCTGGCTCTTCACTTTCCCTTCTTGCGACTGCCATGCCCTCGAAGAGGGACCTTTCAGGTATCCGATTTTGTATGGAATCTCGAGTTGGTATCCCTATCTAATCATACACTCAGAGACTGTGCTCTGGATGGTGATTAGATATGACCGCCCTTCCGCAGCTCCACTTCGATTAGATATTGTCAGTTCGATTAGATATTATGAGTGGCCCCCTCAACTACATTTATCACCGGAAATCTTCTTGCCAAGCTTCCTTTGTGTCGATCACTCCTTGAAGTTTGTCCTGCGACAACGATGATTCTACTACATCGATTCGACCCGGCCCCTTCCTCATAGCGGGCCAATACGACCCCCCTCCTGTCGATCTGTCGAAGATTCCTTAACGCATGCTTGACCCTGCTACAAAAATCTCTCCTGAAGCGACGAAGTCCATCCGGACAGCCAAGGGTAAGCTCCATCTCGTCAATCAAGGCTGCATGAAAAATTCCCACCGAGTGTCTTTCATTCGGATTATATCATCGTCAGAAAAGCTAGCTCTGTTTGAGTTCAGTCGCCCATTATGTTCCTGCGCCGTTGAGTGGAAATTTATCCTTTCGAACTCGTGGCGCGCTTCCATATACGAAGCTTTCTTCAATTTTTCCCCTGCAGTGTGCTCATTCGATTAAATGGAACGCCGATGAGTCACTTTCATGATCGTAAAGAACATTTCCGCGAAAACTCGAATAGCAGATGAAGAGAAATTTGAGACAGCACAGGTTACTCCTAATGTTTTGATCCGATGAAGATGGAGGGCGATTGCCAGTGAGTGTCTGGAGGTAAACATCAGAATCCTGGATTTTCTAACATACAAGGACGCACGCACGAGTTGACGTGCGAAACGATTCCGATCAAAGGGGTTGAGCCATATGACGAGTCAATCTTTGTGCTTGTTCTTCTTCAGAAATATGCCCATTGCAAGGAGGAATTATGACAGAAATGATAGCAAAAGGGAGGGCGAAAATGGATTAGGGAATTAGTGCAAAAACCTGATCTACCTCTGGGTGTCCACATACTTTAGACAGACTCTGTATATACAGTGGTGTGCAAAAGTTGAAGGGCAGATTTCACAATGAAAAGGTAGCTCATTAGAAATAAGGATAGAGGTGGCTAGTGATACATAAAAGAAGGAAAAAACCATGAGAAACGGCCCAGAACCCGAGAAATGGGACCCCTTCCTTGCCCGTTGATTTGCGCATTGATGCGACTCTCATGCCCTCTTCAACACTACGCTCTCCACTATAATCACTCGCCACGTATGAACCTACGGCGAGTGATTAGATGGCTGGTGGGCGTTTGCACCAAAGGGAGAAGTCATACCAGACCGCCGGGGCAAACCCTTCAATGGAAGTGTATTGTTGCGCATTCCTGGAAGGCCCGCCTGTCTCTCCCCTAGGTATATTTCTTCTTGTTCGTCCTTCGTTCTTATTGTGAAATACTCTTTTAAGAACGGGATGGATAAACTAACATAATTTATTAGCAATTAAGTAGAAGTGGATGAAACTGTGGGAGCGTAACGCCACAGATCTTCCAGTCATGCACATTGTACCGGAACTCATATACCTTGAGGTCCGTCTGAATTGAGGTTGAGCCTTTCCACTGCCCCACACAAATCCTGTGGCGCACGTATGGCTTGCACTCAGTAGAACGACCGTAGCGCACCTTATGCCCCAATAACTATGCAGCAGTTATAAATCACCGTCTTCAAGGAATTGATCACTTCTTCACAAGAACTTCTGACTAACCTTGTGGCTAGTATGGAAACATGTAAAAGGGAATGCACTGCTATCCATAGTGTGTCAAAGAGGGCATGTCAGTCTCGAGAGATCGGCTGTAGATCAGTTGGTTTGAGCGGTATATCGACAGGGGGGTGGTAGGAGTTGATCGCGGGGGGGGTCATGAGGGCCCCCTTTACCAGGGAAACGAGTCGCGAGGGAAGGTCCAATAAAAAAGGTCTGTGTTCTAGTGCAGTATTCTAATTCTACTTCTAGTTCCAGTTCCAGAGCTCCAGTGTTGCCGAGCTCTGATGTCCTGAGTCCAGCGGTAGAGCGTTCCAGCGTTCCAGCTGCAGCGTGCCTTCGTGGCATTCCAGGGAGCTGCAGTGGCCCGTGAAAGGAGAGGCCTAAGCTCCGTATAGATCGCCTTAGAGGCTTGCTTGAGAGTGCTCCAGGGGCCGTACAGAGGGAGCGTGAGTGGCTCTCCGGTGAGTGCCTGAGTGGCATAGTGAAGGGAGCCTTAGTGGCTCGTGGTGGCAAGCCTCAGTGGCTCAGCCGAGGAAGCCTGTGGGACTGAATCTTTGAGATCAGGTCGCGCCCTGCATCCACGCAGTGGACCCTCGTTCTCTGGCCGACTCCCGTGTTCACTCAACCCAATCCGTCTCCTGGTTCGCAAAACATCTATCAATTGTTCATATTTGTTGATTTCGTTTTTTAATAAGTTTTTCTTCGTACTCTTTGTCTCACACGCACATTTGTGAGGATTACCCCACCGACGTTTCGTACGAATAAACTATCATACCGTACAAGTATACCCCATCAATAACCACCTCCTCTTGAGGTTTATCGTGAATTGGGATAGCTTTATCCATCAACCGCTTCAGTCATTGTCTTCGAAGAAAGATGTGTTTTCCAGTTGCCTCATAGTTTTCCTGTCAGTAACCATCTTCACTGTACTATAACATTTCCTATATGTATGTGTAAAATTTCATCGACCTAGGTTAGCTAGCAGTGAAATATCATGCAAAAGTTACTTCCGTCCTCACGTTTTGCTCACCACTGCACATATTCATATACATGCATAGATTTCCCTTTCGTTTACAAGGAATTTATACCGCCCGTGGCCTTAAATGCAGTCTATGCTGCAATGATAATTTATGAGAATCGCTGAGAAGCGACGGTTCCCTGAAGGGGATCTAAATCGAATCGAATTACGGGCCGAACGCTATCTAAGGCAACGGGAGCTCCATCTGGGACCGATTAAGTGGTGAGCAGCAGGACAACAACGCCGAATGATACATCGGTGAGCCCACACAATTTACATGCCAAATCATGTTCAAATACCCACACAGTATCAATGGTGGTACATGGGTTCTACCTTGTAGTGGTGTACGAGCTTGAGGCGGGATCGGAATATCCTTCAGGATAGGGCTGCGCCGAAACCCCATACCGATTCCGTGACTAAAGAACCCAAAGTGCCCAAGCCCTTGGTGGGACGGCGCTCTCCTTGAGCAACGGGAACGCCCTGGTAAGGCTATCCCGTGGGACGAAAATACCACGACCACTTCTTATAACTGCCTTAGTCCCCTGCAGGCTGTCCCTGCCCAGTCCGGTAGCGCTGGATCAGCAAACAGCCAAAGGCGAGCAAATCTCGGAGCCGTAGGCTACCATGTTGTACGTGAGTAGCCGCACACATTGCAGCAACGTCCCACCTTGAAAAACGTCGTTAAGGCCCCGGGGCCGTCGGTTTCAATCCGGGACCGCCCACCTCCGGAAGTGGTGCGTGGCTGGCATAACGTGTGAAATCAGCTAGGTTGATTGCCGTATCAACCGATAGAACGACTGACATCTCCAGAAAACTTGTTTGTACGTGCCTCTTTCCCAAGCCAGCCTCCTTCACTGCTAGTGGGAAAGAGGGTTTTGTTAACGGCCTTGTCGACGGTTTTTCTCAGTTTTTTCTCCACTGTCGTTCCACTTCGCATCTCTATACTCAGTTTCAATCGCCATAATACCCCCTTATTGAGCCCGACTTTTGCCTTTAAATAGCATATAATCGGCCTCAGTGAAACAAAACGGAAGGAGCCCTTATCCTGCACCTGGACCAATGGGACGTCAGTATTCCTAGGAGCCCGCAAGTTCAACTCAACATCAGGAGGCGTTGGCTTCATAGTATCACCGGAGTTTTCCAAACATGTGCGAAGTGTAACGTTCCATGGTCATCGGCTCGCCGTGCTAACCGCTTCGCTCTCGAGGGACATACAGATAGCGGTGGATACAAGTCTATGCGCCTATAGCAGACAGTGATGAAGAGGAGCATGATGACTTCTATGAGCAACTGGACGTAGTCAGCGCAACTACGTCGTGGTGATGGGCGACTTCAACGCCCGTGTAGGATCAAGGAGAGCCGGGGAGGTCTTCATCGGTCCACATTCAGCCGAAGAACGTAACGAAGCTGGGCAGAGACTAGCGAATTTTTGCGAACTCCATCATTCTCTATCACGGCAATAGTCAGTTCCTCAAACCGCTGAGAAAAAGATGGACTCACCTAACCCCGAATGGACAGCATTGTCATGAATTGGACCACATCTTATGCAACCGTAGAATCATGACGGATGTTGCAGTTGTGCCTTCGTTCAATACGGGTAGCGATCATCTGCTTCGAGGACGATTCCATTTCGACCGCAGCATAGTGCGCCTGATGCGCATACGCTCTAGGCATTCCACACCCACCGTGCTAGACGTAGACGCTGTCTCAAGGCTTGCGAGCGAAGAAGCGTTTGAAATGGTTGGTGACGTCAACGCTGATTACGATAGCCTCGTGCAAGCGGTAACAAGAATCGGAGAAAGCTGTCGCAGTACCGCTCCAAATCATAATGCTCGTCGTATCACTGCAGCTTCTCGAGAAACGCAGGCATATGGACAAAGAAACCACATGGAGTACACTCTATTAAGTCGGTTGTGTAGAAAACGGATGCTGAAGACCATGCCAACTTCGTAAGGTCAAGACTCCTAGACGAGGCGGAAAACAGACGGAGCCTGAAGAGAACCAGAAAAGGGATTGCCGAACACCGCTTGAGGATTCCGTGCCTCAAGGCTCCAGACGGATCCCGTTGCTCATCGATACAAGAAATGGAGCAAACTCTGGCAACATTCTACACAGCTCTGTTCAAGTCAGACATCCCCGTCATTCGAATGGATGCGCCGAGCACCGATGAAGTTTTGCCCTTTCTCACATCGGAAGTGCGCCATGCGGTTGAAACGATGCCCCAAAACAAGGCGCCTGGAAGAGACGGCATCACTATAGAACTTCTTCGAGCATGCGGTCTGCCTTTATATCGAGCCCTTGCTAAGAGGTTTACGCGTTATGTAGCTGAATGTGCTGTTCCAAGGGCGTGGAAGCAGTCATCGACAGTGTTACTGTTCAAGAAAGGCGATAAAGAAGACCTGGCAAACTATCGTCCCATCACGCTTCTGCCAGTATTCTACAAAGTGTTTCACGCGTTGCATACTGGCACGTATCCGAAGAACATTGGAAGAGGCTCAGCCAGTAGAGCAGGCAGGCTTTCGCCGCAATTTTAGCACGCTCGACCATATTATGACCTGTCGACGCCTTATCGAAGCATCGCGCGAGCATCAACCTGCCTCTGGTGATGACATTCATTGACTACAAGAAGGCGTTTGATTCAGTGGAACCAACGAAGGTATGGAGGGCGCTGGAAGACCAAGGCGTCGAAAAAGTGTACGTGGATGTGCTGCGCGAAGTGCTACACGGAATTGCTCAACAGTGTTTCGCCCTTTCTACAATGACGTTGTTGTTGCAGTTGAGAAGGGCGTGCGGCAAGGTGATCCAATATCACCTAACCTCTTAACTGCTTGTCTGGAACTGTGATACGCCGCTGCGACTGGAGCTGCTCAGGAACTATTGTCGATGGTATGCGTCCGAATCGCCATCCGCCGATGACATTGTCTTGATTACGGATTCACCTCTGAGATGCTAAATCTTCTGGACGAGAAAGGAAGTCCTTGCGGTCTCGTTATCAACTCTTCTAACTAGCGCCCCTGTACTTTTAAAAGGAAGCCCCTTCGAAGACGTTGAGGAGTACATATACCTTGGGAGCCAGCTGAACATGAAGAACGATCTTTCCGGAGAGATAATGAGACGTCGTAAGGCTGGATGGGCCTTTAACTCAATAAGAAGTGTTACAGAGGATACCAAAGATCGCAAGCTCCGGGCCGACCTATTCAATTCGTCAGTGCTACCTGCCCTCAGCTACGCCGGAGAAACCTGGGCCTTAACAAAATCGCTAGAAAAGCGGCTTCAGTCCACTCAGGCATCAATTGAACGTCGTCTGATAGGCCTAACGCTGAGCCGTCAACGAGAACTGAGCCTGCACAATTCTGACGTCAGAGCTATGTCGAAGATTAAGGACGTTTTGGTTCACGTCAATGAAGCGAAGCACCGATTTGCTGGGCATTTGATCAGAAGAAATGATGGACGTTGGAGCTCGAAGACTGCTCAATGGTATCCGCGCGAGAAGAAACGGCCACTTGGCCGCCCTCCTTTACGTTGGGCAGACTCTTTGGCATACAGAAACAACGTGTATGATCCTGTGTCCCTTAAGGTGGCCGTACACTGGACAACGAAGCCCAAGACCGCGAGCAATGGAAAAGAAGTTGGGACCCGCGCAAGGCCAACCGCCGTGCTCAACGGATAGTCTAACAAGGGAAGGATACCAAGTCGAAGTGGCCATCCGTAATGAAACCTATACTCAGAGATGTGTTTTCGGACGCTGATCTCGAATCCACTCTCCAAATTTGCGAAACGATTCTCTGAAAAGTGTTACGGAGGTTGTTTCGAATGAAAGCCCACTGTAAGAGACTCCGGCAGAGCTCGGCTTCCAGCGGCGGCTTGGCCGAGTGGTAGTGTTGGCGGCTTCCAGTGGTAAGACCATGGATGGGATCTTGCTGGGCATGATTTTTTGCTTTTTGTAATTAGGTCTAATTTAAATATAAAAAATTATTCAGTGTTGAAATTTTCACTGCGTCCAAAGCTAACGCATGTTTAGAGGGGTTTGTTTAACGCATTCCACTTTTTCGTAATGTTTCGACCACTGCCGGGTGTTTCTACGCCACGGAAGTGACGTATATCCGACGATGGGCTAAACAAATGGGAGATGCTTGCTCAACGGACCAAACTATCTTTGAAGGCTTAATTCTAGAAAGCTGACATTTGGACCCAATTTCGAAACTCGGTCTACAATGAGTCGTAGGTGTTATCCCTAGCCCCAGCCACTACCCTCCTGCTCCTCCTGGGCAGCGAGCGTGTACATGAAAAAATATCATATTAATCTTCGGATGGCACGAGCAAGTAGAGCAGGCAACTATATCTCTTTCACAATAATGACTGAAAGTTTAATTCAATCCCACGATCAGGCTCTGACAGTGGGTTGATGGATAGATGACTGCCCACATTTTCGACTTCAAGTCAAAATTTTAGATTTGGACCAAATGTTGTTGAAAGGGGTGTTTCGACGCGCTGAACACGAATATCGCATCTGCTTGGCACGAAATTGCCTTACGCGTGCGCTACGGGTGTCAGAGGCGGTCACTTGCAAATGACGCGCACAGTGCTCGAAGCTCTTCGCCAGCTCTGTTTACTTGTGCTATAGGCAATCGCTGATAACTTAGCATGGATAAGAGTCCCTTAAACAACGTTCACAAGAAAAGCAAAAGTGAGAACTCGCCAAGAACTCGAACTCACGACCTCTTGTTCGTCGGCCCGGGCCGCTGCCACTGCACTATCTCGCTTCATAACTACGTTCAGAGAATCGTTTCGCAGATTTGGAGAGCAGATTCGAGATCAGCGTCCAAAAACACATCTAGTGGTGTATGTCTCGTTACAAATGGCCACTTCGACCTGGTATCCTTCCCTTGTAAGTATCTAAGTAAGTTTCAATGGTGGTAGCATGCGTGGCGCATCAAAGATGGTGCTGGTCTCGGATGAATGTTCTGTATTTTACTCTATGTATTGCAACATTCATCATGAACATTTTCACCCGTTCTCTATCTCACCTATCTCATTCCACCATTGATCCTAGTCAAAGGAAGCGAGTACGATAGAGAGGTTGCGCATCAGCGAAGTATGCGCAGAAAGAAAGCAGTTACTTGGCTGCCAGGGAAGCGAGGTGCGGCGCTCTCACGAAGAAAGGTGCGTTCGTTGCTGAGCAGGAGTCTAAAGCATTCCGAACCAAAAGGGTGTATGTCAACAGAACCCTTCGGATCCCCACTTCTTGGTCGTAGCCGCGACGGCTCACCACCGCACTGGGCGAGTTTCTGTGTGCGCCATTCGAATTCGGATGTCAAAAAGAGCCAAGTAAATCTGTCCTTTTGATACCCCTTGGATCTTTTTTCTTCCCACGTTGATAAATGCTACGATAATGGACTTCGAGAATAAACTTGTATACGCCATTTCTTATGGGAGAGCCAGAATTCGATATCCGCGCCCCTTTTAGATTATTGTGGACTAAAAGGACCTCACTGCTCCAACCGCCGATTTCAAAAGTCCCGCATCCCTTGTAAAAATGCCGCGTAGCGATGCCACGCGCGGCTGTGCGACCCACGGACGATTCTGGTGATCGCTCCCCTCCCCCCACACAAAAGCGTTTCCTTCACGTCTAGTTGGTGATTTGGATGAGCTATGTTGCCGACAGCCACATAACTCTAGCAACTCGATTGAGCATGGATTGGCATGGTGGCAGGGCACTCATGTCCTCAGGGGGGACACTGGAGTGGGTGGGCCACTGACTAAAAACTCAGCACTAAGCTTTAGGGAAGGGAAAGAAATTGTGGGCAACCATTGTTCTCCCTTGTGTTTATTCCCAGTCCTGGGCTTAGTCGTAGTGTCACCTACCAGCGCTTTTTGAATGCCCTGTTCAGAATGTCCCCCCTAAGGACATGAGCACCAGTGGCAGTGAGCGCGTTGCTGTAAACTCGTCCAGGTGTTCAGCGTTTCAGCCGCTGCCCGTTCGTTAGCTAAAATCAATGCTCACACATGGAAGGGTCCTTTTTTCATTTTCTTGACCAATCTCTCTGTTTTCTTTTGTAAAGCAGAAGTCAGGTGTTGCCGCTTTCCGCCAGAGCATCGTTCATAGTTAGCTATCGTACATGCGTTAAAGTAATCAGGCGATTAAGTTACTAGTCTGTCAGAAAAATGATACGTCCAATTAGGCGATTGGGAAAGTAGGCGAGTAAGACTGCACGCGTCCCTTTTGGCTTGCTCCGCCCATTGAGCAATCGCCCCATCGAACGTTGCCCTACTCATCCACACCTCTGACACGATTAGCTTCTTGGCCGATATCATCGAACGATATCGATATTATTGAACAGCACTGGACAAAAGAAGACAGGTCAAGACAAGTGATTACTTGATTCCAATCAATAACATCACCCTGGGTCATACGAAGATCGATAGAATGATATCAGGCGATTCATGTGAAAGGTGACAAAACTATTGAAGTGAGGGCGCTCATGACGTGGGGGGGGTTGAAATAGGGTATTTGAAAACCGCAATGGGGTGGTAGTGAGCGTCCGGCTCCTTCCTTGATGCGGTGAAGTCTCGCTTGGGAGCAGATGTGGGCCAGCACATTTGAAACCGCTTCATAAAACTTTTTCGCCACAAAGAAGACCTCTAAGTAATGTAAGCAGTTGTCGTTTTCCTCGTAATTCCTGCCGCTCCAAGGCTTGGTCCTGTAGGCCCCGTGCCTTGCAATAGCGCTTTGCTGAACTGATCATTATGCCTGCACACGTGATGGAGTAGGACGGAAGACATGACAAGATGACAAGGAATCGACAGAAGGACAGACTGCTGACCTGCTCAATGCTGCTGACATCGCGGTGAATTCCGTCCGACAATCCAAATGAAGAATGGTTGAATTGAACCACCTTTCAGTCGTTCACTGCTTATGTAGGGGATACGTTGCCTCGTGGCATGCGAAACAGATAAGATATGTCGGACGATATGGAGCTTTCGCTTCCAAAACACTTCTGTATGCTTCGGCCAATAGACTGCAGCACCGCTGAGCATGGGAGGAGGTTTTGAGGTACTCCTCTTGAACTGCGGAGGGTTTCATGTGGCACAGCTGAGTGCAGTTACACGTCGATGTTGACGGGTGGTACTGTTTCCGACTGCTCGACTAGGAGATTACTATGAAGTCTAGAACCACGGAGAAAGAGGCTTATGGTTTGTGCTGTTCTAACTCGGATAACACGTTGACTGCTGTGCTCTGCAGTCTGTGCTCAGTCTCCTGCAAGAAAAAGTTTTCCTCAGAGGGGCCTGTTGAAATGTACCAGTTCATCTGCGCACGATACTTACCAGGAAGGTCTTTCAGGGCGTGCCAAATTCCTTGAAAACTGTCTTTTGCATGATATAGGGGCACATGCGGAGAACCACAGAACCATGGTTCCATTTTTCCTGAACGGCCCTCTGAACACCAGAAAAGGGGTCCCTAGTTCGATTCCTCGTGGTGACAAATTTTTGCATTTCGAATTGACGTCCCAAAGTTGGATAGAGATTAAATTGGAAAATGCAGTTAGTATCCTTCTATTTTATAAAGCGCTAACTTTGTGTGTCGGTTTGTGTATCTGTATGTGTGTATGTATGTATGTGTGTCCGTCCGCAAAATGAAGTGAGTGAGAAGGAAGCTCATGGGATAAACAAACCGCTAACAAATCGGGTAGCTTACAGGATTTGAGATATCAATGTTTTGTAGCAGGATAGTTGTGATAACACTCTTAGGGCTATATAAACACCTGCTTAGCACACTTCCGTTCATTCCACATGGTGCTGCAGTGGCAGCTGGAGGGCAGTGGAGAGAGGAAGGGAGGATGAGGAAGGGAAGCGAAAAATCTACCGTCATATCATGATTGTGTCCCTTCTACTGTATGAAACACCATTGTGTTGCATACGCGTCACTTCCAGGAGGTGTTGGTGTCACAGGAGGAAGGGACCATAGCGGAGGATAGAAAGCTTGCGCAGGAAAGGAAGGTCCCGGCGGTTGACGGGGGACTAATCTGGTCTATATATATTAGGTCATCTCATTCAAACATGTCCAGACATCTAGAGAAATGGTGGGAAAAGTAAAAGAGCTAGAGCATTCTGCTTGCTTTTGTTTTAAGCTAGCACACCTAGCTACGGTATACCCTAATTAAGTTTGTAGTGCCGCAGAAGGAAACACTTAAAACATAAGAAAACTCATAGTGACCAAAATCGAGGCGGAATTTTCAGATGATTGGTGACATATACATACATACATATACATATACATATACATACGTAAAATTCGCAACTCAAATTCTCTGTGTGCTGGCTCAGCTTACGCGTGATACAGTGTTCTCGAAGTGCTACGTTGAAGATATGGTGTGAGAGCTCAAAGAAGGAAGAACGGATGCGAGTTGTGGTTGAGGACGCGCTCACATTGCCCACCTTGCCCAAGAAGAGCGGGTGGATGAAATGAGGTTTCAAATGGCGCATCACAGATGTTGAACCTTTGCGATGTTTGCCCACGAGACTTGCAGTCTAGCTGCACCTGTTACGCAAATTGTGCCCAAAAATTGGGGATGGTCCACAGAACATGTTTTTGGATATCTCATTTACTCCCAGATGCAGGAGTCCAGAATCGAATTGGTGTCTGTAGCAATTGATCTTCTCTGCCAATAACGCATTTAAGACTATCAAACTGGACCCTGCTCATAAACGAAATTTGTGTGTAATTGTACGCTGAGGCCAAGTCAGAAGCGTCAACTTTGGATTAACGCGAATGAGGAAACTACCCGAATTGGATCACGAAAAGTCACGTGGGTTCACGTGGATGATGATTATGGCGATGGATTTCTGAGATGTGCCTTCTTAAGGGCTCTGTCGGGAACAGGGTCAACCCTACGTTGTTACGAGTAACAACGGGGGGGTCGTACCTGGTTGAGTTTGTAGGAGGGGGGGTCGTACCCACTTTAGTCGCTCGAAATCACGTGTGGGATTGAGGTGAAACTAAGATTTCGTGGGTAGTAGGCTGTGCGAGTGGAGGGCGCGCAAGATAAAAATTTGCCGTTTCAGCCGGCGTATATACCCCCCCTAGAAAAGGAAACAGTGAGATAGGTAGAAATAGGGTAAATTGGTTGAAAATTTAGGGAATTGTGGGAAATTATGGGAAAATTTTTACTGTTTCAGAGGGACTATATACCCCCCCCGCTCGACGGCATTTTTGGAGGAAAAAGTGGGCGGAGTTTTGAGGGTTGAGTGGTAGTGGAAGTTAATGTTATAGAGAGGAATATGGTGGTCGAGGGTCGAAAAGGGGGTCGTACCAAATCCACCTTGGGGGAGGGGGGTCGTAAAAATTTTTCGAAAAGTAACAACGATAGGGTTGACCCTGGTCGGGAAAAAACCTCCATTGGTGCTCAAGTGTATGGCTTGTTTCTTAGCGATCAAATTGACAAAGGAATAGCAGTACAAAACTACAATAACGATATCATCACCTATGTCGATGCCAGACCCCACATAGCTCATATTGCTCACGGGTATTTCGACCAAACGGATATTGTGACCTCTTCTTATCAGCCGTATTTTCCCAACTGCAGCCGTGCGACCTCAGCTGTTTTATCGAACTGAACGCCCTACTCGTTCGGAAGCGCTACGACAATTCGTTGATCATCTATACTGACATCAAAAGCATCTTGTCTATACTTGTTGAAATGAAGAAGCTGCGCGGTGTCCAGTGTTTTCTAGACGCTGGGATCGGGTCGTTAACAACGACAAGATCTGCTTGACTTAACACCAAAGTATTAGCTTTTTATCTTTCCTGCTGTTCATTTTATTCGAATAAAACCGTGGACATGTTTGAATGAGATGACCTAATATAATCGGCTAAGCGGTTGTGCGTGTGTGTGTGTATGTGTTTGTCTGTCTGACCGGAAATTCATAGCTCGGGCACCAGTGGTCGTCAGGAGTTGGTTTCAAGATATGATATAGGGGTGGGACGGGAACATATTTGGTGGGGGTCACAAAGTGATAACGACTGATAAGAGCAGATAAGAGGCGCTGAAACACAAATTTCACGAAATTCATAGTGCGCTTCGCAGCAGTCGTCAGGAGCTGATTTTGGGGCATGATATAGGGGGTGGGACGGGAACATATTTGGTGGGGGTCACAAAGTGATAACGACTGATAAGAGCAGATAAGAGGCGCTGAAACACAAATTTCACGAAATTCATAGTGCGCTTCGCAGCAGTCGTCAGGAGCTGATTTTGGGACATGATATAGGGGGTGGGACGGGAACATATTTGGTGGGGGTCAAAAGTGATAACGACTGATGAGGACTGATATAACGATATGCGTACGAACGTAGAGAGCACTTGAAATAGAAATAGAGAGCAGATTGTAGATAATGCATTTCATTTCAATATCATTTCATTCAGCGTTGTAATTGTAAACTCAAACACCTTTCGACCGCTACACCTTCTAGAGTTCTTGAGGATGAATGGGATGCTCGAATAAATATGATAATGAATACTAGGCATTCCGTTTTGAGATATTCGACCGCTAAATTACCTCGATACTCGACGCATAGTGGTTGTTTACATCATCACTTTAGCTGTGCACTTCACTGCGCTTATCAAACAGTGAGATACAGCCAAGATGCAGCCTATGCAACGGACAGTAATACATTTAACGAAGCAGCTATAATTTAGCGGTGAAACCTAAAGCTTCATCGATTGTCAGTTCTATCAATGCGCGCGGTAGCGGGCGGAGCTAAACTGGTGAATAATAATGGTACCATATTCATGATTAGGACCGTCAGTAACCCTTACAAATAGACTTTGATTAAAAAACTGGTGAAAAAGGTGTGACACCACAGTGGGGCTGCTTGGTGTCACACCTCTTTCACCAATTTTTAAGTCAAAGTCTTTTTGTAAGGGTTACTGACGGTCCTAATCATGAATATGGTACTATATTTAGTCATGCGAACTCCATTTTGCGCATGCAAAAATTTGTCACCACGAGGAATCGAACTAGGGACTCGGTATTCAGAGGGCCGTTCAGGAAAAATTGAACCATGGTTCTGTGGTTCCCGCATGTGCCCCTATATCATGCAAAAGACCGTTTTCAAAAAGCTTGGCACGCCCTGAAAGACCTTCCTGGTTAGCGAGAAAAACGGCTGAGAACGGATATGATGAAATGATCTTGATCTAACGATCATGCCACGACGCGGCTCTGTTTGAGTTCTGGCCTTCTTCTCTAATTCGGCTTATTTTGACTGAAGATGTAGTATTTCGTTACGAAAAAAAACTTGCCAAGTTTTCTCTTTGAGTCCTTCCAGAACCGAATTGGACTCTGTCATTGCCCACTCAGATGTATGCTCCTCCTACCACGGGTAGAGTTTCCCATGTTTGCTCCGTACAGCACGGCTCATGAATTACGCATCCCAAGTTGGACCCGCCCTCCTCAGGTGATTTTTCAAGCAACAATTCCATGATTGTGGTGAGCGGGCATGCAGACAAACAAACTCTGGGACGGTGGTAAAGTGCCCTAGACTGGCAGTCAAATGTGGTGATTTACATCCATTGGCGAGGAGTAGAGAACGTGGAAACATGGACATGACCCAATGACCACCCTGCTAATCCTCTTACTAGCACGTGATGTCATCACCCCAACTTCCAAGTAAGTTCGAACTCACTTCGACCATTCCGACGGGGAATCTTCGGAGGGGTTCCAGAGGTGCTCTACGCATCTTTTAGGGAGACTTGGATGGAAGCCATGACCAAGTTACCACGAGCTCATGGTCACATGGTAACTAGCAGTTGAGGCCACTTTACTACCGTCCCTGGTTTATATCTTCTTGTTCGAACAGTTTCCGTCGATTTTGACCCTCAAATTCGAAAATGCTTTACCCTTCACACACTTGTTCAGGCTTTCGGCGACCACTTCGCATACGGTACGCAGGTGCTGATCATCACTTTCTCCCCAGGCTTTTGGCGATATTTTAAAAGAGTTTGTATTTGGATGCCTGAGAGCAGGCTTTTCTCTTTAAGATGAACTATGTGCAACGAATTATTCTCCACATAAAGGTATATAGAAGTGGGGAGGGGGCATTCGTTGTGTTAGATGAAGCCCGGCGTTGCTCGGAGTCATTCCCAGACAGCTCTCATTTTGTGAGGAGGAGTGAAATCTTGGCGAACACAGCGGTGGGCCTTTCCTAGGTATTGACCCATGGCTCGAGTGTATTTTCCTAACAGCTTCGAGCACTTCTGCGTTGACCCCAAGCAACAAGCCTAGATGAGTTCGGGTCGAAGAATCTATTCTCTAGGTGGGATAGAGTCCCACGAATACCATAGATGTGCGGTATCGAATCCCGAAAGTGGTGATAATGGCGCTGGGCCTTACAAAGTGATCTGATGATGATGATGTGAATGTATGGACGAGATGCCTCACGCCCAACCCATTATACGCAGCGTGGATTACCCTGCATCCAATTGTTCTCCGGATGTTCTTTGGACACGTGTACAGGGTGCCCAAAAAATGAAACCATTTGCCCACACTCGAGCCAGCAAACATCGTCGTGCAGGGTCCCGGTGTTGATAAGTGTTTTACGGCAAAATATCTCTCGAATGTCCTCCCGTAAGTAGGAATAGCCCTCTCTCACTACCTTCACCGTTCTCCAAACATCGTCATCCTCCATAACCCTTAAAGGGAAAGGTCGGGCTCAGGCACGCTAGAGCAGAAGTTCCCGTGCCTGGAGGTTGTATGTGGGTAGGGTGTCCCCCAACAGGTCCACCGCGCGGCGAAGCAAGAGACGCAGACGCGGCAAAGGACGAGTCGCAGCGCATACTGTAGCGGTTAGGCGTCAGGTTAAATAGAGTGTACCATACTACGTCTCATATCGCACAGCACGCGCTGCGACTCGTCCTTTGCCGCATCTGCGTCTCTTGCTTCGCCGCGCGGTGGGCCTGTTGGGGGACACCCTGTAGGTAGCTGCACACATTGCAGCAAATTCCCACCTTGAAAACCCCGTTGACCCCAGGGCGTTCGGTTTCAATCCAGGACCGCCCACCTCCGGAAGTGGTGGTGGCTGGCATAACGTGTGAAATCAGCTAGGTTGATTGCCGTATCAACCGATAGAACGACTGACATCTCCAGAAAACTTGTTTGTACGTGCCTCTTTCCCAAGCCAGCCTCCTTCACTGCTAGTGGGAAAGAGGGTTTTGTTAACGGCCTTGTCGACGGTTTTTCTCAGTTTTTTCTCCACTGTCGTTCCACTTCGCATCTCTATACTCAGTTTCAATCGCCATAATACCCCCTTATTGAGCCCGACTTTTGCCTTTAAAGGAAGCGATTACGATAAGGAATTTTCGCATCGGGGGAGAACCTGCGCCACACGGAGCAATTACTTGGCTGCCAAGGAAGCGATGTGTGGCGCTCCCACGGCGAAAGGTGCTGTGGTTGCTGAGCAGGACCCGCGTGACGCCCCGCCCCCAGTGACGTGACGCCCACTGATTCACCGGTGGCTTGGGCGAGCTGCGTTGCCAGCCGCGGCGCGGTTAGGGCGCCATGCCTGCTGTTTGTGTTTGCTGCCCAGCACGCGTTGCGTAATCTCGTCCACGCGTGCGCGGTCTTCGCCGCAGTCCATCTGAGAGCCGCAATCAACGGCTACAAAAGGGGGTCCCATTTCTCGTTTCCTGAACGGATTTCGCTGCTTCTTTCGCCACTGACGTACCATTGAGGACCCCCTCGTCCCCTCTGAACCCCATTTGAACCTAGCGTAACCGCTGCCTTCAAGGCTCTAAAAGGCCTACCGTAACCGTTCAGGCTGAAGCTGCTACGAAATTTCTTTGATCGGTTCAGTGACAGATTGCTTCGGAGGGACAGTAGCTCTGACAATGAGTATGCTAGGTTCCTTATGACCAGCGTTTCAGATAACGTCGTAAGTGGTCCATGATCCGTCGAGGACCAGCTGAGCTCGAACCGCGCACAACATTCCCATGGCAAATTCTTGTGATGTCTTGTGTGATGTGATGTGATGAAGCTATGAAAACGTTTATTGACAATATTATCGCTTCTCGATATTAATTTGGAAGCAGCCTGTTTGAGTATAGCAAGGTGTGATTAATGCTGTCTGAAATGTGCAGTGCCTGGCCACTCCTTTATATTTGAGAACTACATCTCAGATACGCCTTTTTTGCCCAATCGTAACAATGACATCCACCAGTGGCTGCCTGGTCACAGATGGAATTTGGAAGTTTTTGTTTCATGGAATTTTCGTGGAAAGAAACTTCATACCTTCATTCATCTATGTACGCCAACCCTGGGAGAGGAAATCTACGTCCAATCAAATTTTATTGGAAAAAAATCTCCGACTCTCCTACTATTGCGCAGTGTGGTGCTGGTCCGAAGGGCAGGCCTTGAAAACCCCGCGCGGTCGCAAATGAGTTAAGAATCAGCCTTTTCAACAGTTCGATGCAGATTTGGTTTGACCGAAACCCTCACCTGATCTTGTTTTTGTTGCTTTACTGCTGTTTTTGGCCGCAGTTCGCCTTGCGAATGTTTCACAAGAGTGCTGACAAGCTATGGTAAGTATACCATGAAAAGCTGAGTTGGAATGAAATGGTGCCCCGTAACTGGTAGCGCACTTGCCCGGAAAGCGAGAGGTGCGGGTTCTAGTCCCGCCTGGGGCGAAAGTTTTGTTCACAACCCAGCATTCTTGTGAAATCTCAGTTAATCTTTGTCAGTATTCGATTTCCGGCCGTCACCCTCATCTTCTTTTAAGCTTTTATCGTCGCAAAAAAGACATTTTGAATGACGACTGCACAGCGTATTTTTGCGAATTCGGGACCAAATGCTCAGTTGATATCTCGACTTGCTTCAGCACTTTTCAGACCAAATTCGAGAGGAAACAAATTCGTACATAACAGCCTGTCGAGTGTGTTGTATTGAAGATTTCAAAAAAGGAGGAGAGATTTGTTTAAGGCTAAAGTGAAAAGATTTAGACAGAGCGAGAAGTGCGCTTTCTACTGATATACAAAGTGGTAGCAGTTTCTCAGGAGCGATCCAGAAATGAGGCGTTCAAAGTGAGTTACTAAAAACGACGGAATTTTTCCGAAGAACCCTATAGTACGAAAAATTCTTTTGAAAATGCAGGGCACTACCTGAAAGATCTGCCTGGTCGGTTGCTCTTACTATCAACCCCGCTCGGGCTGAACCATGGCTTCCAATCGATATGAAATTAATAAATAGTTAAGACGCTTAAGTATTGGTTGATTTGCTCCGTCCACTGAGCAATCGCCTTTCCGTCTACTCATCTACTCGCCAAATCGCCTGATCGCTAAAACGTTTCCTGACGCTGCTAGATCAGCGCACGTGGCACGCGACAATGCACCCAAAACGCTTCGCTTTACCTTTACCATATCCCAACTTTTTTTCGTACGAAATAGAATCGGGTGAGTGCTGATCAGGTGTTTGTTGTGTTTTGAATGCGTTGAGCTTGCCAAACAAGGATG
>MU869383.1:0-13566 GCA_036418205.1 Ostertagia ostertagi | reverse complement strand
CAACTGAATTGGTCTCAAATTCGCAATAAATACGCTGTGCAGTCGTCATTCAAAGTGTCTCTTTTGCAACGATAAAAGCTTTGAAGAAGATGAGGGTGACTGCCGGAAATCGAAGACTGACACAGATTAACTGAGATTTCACAAGAATGCTGGGTTGTGAACAAAACTTTCGCCCCAGGCGAGACTAGAATCCGCGTCTCTCTCGCTTTCCGGGCAAGTGCACACGGTACCATTTCATTCCAACTCAGCTTTTCATGGTATACTTACCATAGCTTGTCAGCAGTCTTGTGAAACATTCGCAAGGCGAACTGCGGCCAAAAACAGCAGTAAAGCAACAAAAACAAGATCAGGTGAGGGTTTCGGTCAACCAAATCTGCATCGAACTGTTGAAAGGCTGATTCTTAACTCATTTGCGACCGCGCGGGGTTTTCAAGGCCTGCCCTTCGGACCAGCACCACACTGCGCAATAGCAGGAGAGTCTGAGATTTTTTTTTCAATAAAATTTGATTGGATGGAGATTTCCTCTCCCAGGGTTGGCGTCATAGATGCCTGTGCAAATTGTGCTTCAGTTCGCACACTTAGGAGCTCCGCGGGTCCCTCAACCAGGTGAATTCTTCCTAATTCGATTTTCCCTCTGATCGTGAATTCGTCCTTTAAGCAATAAGATCTCCCGAAGCGCTTGAGCTGGACTACCGCCGCTTGTTCATTTGTTAGTAAACTGTACCACTCCTCATCTTCGGCAAATGTGATGGATGGTCAATCGTAGAATCCCTAGTAAGTCGACTTGAACATAACGGTGTCAGATCGTGTTTGGAGCTGAATCGGGCTCAAGGCACGTGGGGACCAAACTCTACATTTTCGGATCTTCACAAGTCTTTGGAGATGCCACAGTGCTGTCTCCTTGTCGCATCGGAATCGCTCTAGCAAATGATCGATACTCTATCCAGATCCCTTTTCAACGGCGTCAGATAGAGCATCGTGATTGTCAGTCACAGGGTGGTTGGAGTGTGGGTTATTTTCAAATAAAAAAGTCAACGCTGAGCAGAGTGAAGCGCCGTTGCACTGTGGTTTGAGAGAGCGTGCCCTCGCCTATCTTCTGGCCAATCCTTGGTCTAGCATGACTTGCGGAACATTCCAAGCAGTACTCGTAAAAATTAAGGGCACGAGAGCCCTTCGCGAAATCGGTGTAATATCCATAACAAGTAAGCAGACAACGAGCTGGACCGTTGGCTGAAATTGCAAAGGTTGATGCTACGTCAGGAAATATGTTGCGGATTTTCAGGAGTTCTCCCTAAAATTCTCTAGCATTAAATGTAATTTGTTGCAAGACTTATGGACCGACCTAATAGATTAGGCGACCAGGGCATAAATGTGGTTAAAACGCTTAAGTATTGGTTGATTTGCTCCGTCCACTGAGCAATCGCCTTTGCGTCTACTCATCTACTCGCCAAATCGCCTGATCGCTAAAACGTTTCTTGACGCTGCTAGATCAGCGCACGTGGCACGCGACAATGCACCCAAAACGCGTCGCTTTACCTTTACCATATCCCAAGCTCGTTTCGTGCGAAATAGAATCGGGTGAGTGCTGATCAGGTGTTTGTTGTGTTTTGAATGCGTTGAACTTGCCAAACAAGGATGTCAACCCTCTCTCTCCCTCTCCCTCCAGACTGCACAGGCTGCAAGCCCGCGTGGCGTCGTAGGAGGACATTCAAATCAGTGAGCCAATTGCTGTGCTTGGGACTAAGCCTTAGACAGGGGAAGGAGTTCTGGGAGAGGATGTGAGCAATATTTGTTTCCGTTTCTCCTCCCCTCTCCTGGGCTTAGTCCCAGTGTCACCTAGCATTGGCTCTGCTGTGATTTCACCACCCCCCCTCCCCTCAAGGACATGAGCGCTCGTCGCCCTTTCTTTCTTGAGAAGCTGTGCTATTTTCTCCCCTTCCTGATTCCACGGTGAAATTAAGTCTTTCTCAGGCACCACACGCGCACACCTTCAAAATTAGATGACGAGACGAAGTCGAGAGAGGAAGAGTCTGCCAACCTCTTCGGTGCTGCTGACATGGTGACGGTGAGCGTTCAGCGATTCAGGTGGAAATAGCTGCAATCGGAATGGAGATTCTTACCTCGTTGGCTGCTTATATGGAGGCTACGGGCCTCGCGGTGTACGCGAAGGATAAGATATGTAGGAGGATATGCATAGAATTGCCTTGTAGTGCATACAAGGGAAGACCAACGAATTGGTCAGATAGAGTGTCGTAGGATCTTGACGGGTTTGCTCTCCACGACAGCATCAGCAGTGAACAGAGCAGCAGCCTGTTTGAGGACCTATAAAACTACGATCCATGCTGGATGAGGTCAGATGTCGAGGGCACGGCGTCCTTGAGTCGTTCAATGCGGCGCGTTCTAGTGTTCCTTGCGAGGGAATGGGAGCTCAAAGGAGTGATTAGGACGAACCGCGGGGAGAAATATATACACCACTGGGAGCAGTAGCTAAGCGGCACAGAGGCAAGAGGTGCGGCATTTTCACAGCGAACAGTGGCTAGTTGCAGCCAGGGTGAATATCGGTTGAGGAAATCTTCGAGGCATTTGTCAAGGTGGCTCATGGGGGGTCGTACTCGTGGGGGTCAGTAACGTCAGTGGCATCGTGGTGCAGATAGGAGGGAGAGGGTGTAGCGCAGCAGAAAACAAGGATATGAGAAAACATGATATAAAATATCCTTTGCAGGTTCAGTCGCTCCGTCTCTCTACCTTCGAGAAGGAAGTATTTGAAAGTATACAAAGAATGAAAAGTGCATCTTTGCAAGGAACAGGGTCACATGTGCACACGCGCTGCGAAGGCATTTCCTCTATCTACCGCCCGCTCCCTCTCCCTCAATACCTCGTTGAGAATGACACTGTTGTTAGGGACGCTGTCGCAAAAACGACAACCGTGAAGGAAAAGCCCTGGGCAAATGAAGTTGTTCTTTAGGTTATAGGAGTTACGAAATGTGTTTACTACAATGCAGCTTCTGTCAACTGGTCATGATCATATAACACCTTCCAATCGATTCTGCAACTTCGAGTGCATGGCCTATACCCAGACAAAATCGGATGATGACGATTGCCCCTTTTCTTATTGCTTATGTTGGAAGAATGTATTCTAGACACATTTCGAGCGTTGCCAACGAATTACACTTGCAATGGTGAAGAAGGGAGCGGCTTTTCAGGTGGCCGGATCCGTCCTCGATAGATCCTCGACGCAAATATCTCCTCAACTAAAGATGTAGAAGAAGCTAAACAGACATCAGAAAGCGCAAACCTTCCGCTTTCCAAAACTGTTTTCATTTTTTCAAGATCCTACAAAATTAGAGAGATTGCCATTTAAGTGGCAATAATTCGGGATCCTCGACGCTGCATCGACAAAATTTGAGAGACCCTATCTCCTCGAGTGTAAAGATTTCAGATCAATTTCAATATTGCCCGGTAGTAGCAAAGTCCAGCTCTCTATCTAACCTACCACACACTGCTCCAAAGGTTGTGAAATGGGCGAAATGGAACCTTTTCATCGAGAGTGTAGATTTCGATGGTTTTGAGCGGGGTTTCGGCAAATCTGACCCATGGATAAACCGCGCTCGCTGCATTACGAATCGTCCTCGACAAGATTTCCGCCCTGGTTGCAGCGCAACAAGGCCAAAAACTTTGCAATGCTATAAAGGCGCTTCGGTCGCTAGTAAGTTGTCTGAAGCAGCACCTTTCAAGTGATGACAGACTCTTCCTTCTTTGGAGCATCGCGCGGCTACCGCGGGCGAGTGTTTCGTGGACGAGCAGGCAAAACATCCTTTTAACTAGCAATTGTAGACCATAAAGTACGCAGCACAACTCATTTTTGGAATACTGATCACCAACAATCCAAAAATTGTCCATGATCGACTTTCTTTTAATCTTGGCATTGTTGGATGATGAGTACTTGACTGTAGCCGTCCAAGATTAGGTAACTTTATTAGGCTAACGTTTCGGCTTCTTCGCCTTCGTCAGAGCCTGAAAAAGTCAAAAACAAATGTGACTTGACCGCTCAAACGCCTCCACAATACTGAAGACAATTTCCATATCCTAGTAAACCACCTACGGTATCGATCGATAAAGATATGCTACTAGGCCTACCTTGATCAACGCCGCCGTGACGCGAGGGCGACCACCCTCGAAGGACTTAGCTTGTGCTTACTGAACACCACCACCTCCACCCCCTCGACCTCAACCTCGACCTGACCTCATGTAGATCAAAACCCGCAGAGGTCGGAGAAGGGCGCGAGTTCACGGGTAATGGCGAGTCCAAAAATTGTTGAATATTACGGTTAGGGTCGTAATTTGCTCAAGTTGAGGTAGTTCGAGGGAGAGAGGGTCGTTTTTGACGTATCCGTTTTACCTTTCACAGAAAGTCTTGAAATGGCCCCACGAAAAAGCTCACCTACGCTGCGGACGCGAGCGCATGCCGGTGACAATGGCGTCGAAGACCAAGCAAGGGACAACGCCGCCACCAATACTTCAGCACTGCGAGCCTTTACGGTGGTCCAACTGCACTGTGCAGTAAGTATTTAGTAGCACCTAATGAACCTCAACTTATGTTTAGTTGTGCAACCCCAAAGAGTTATTCGAAAAGTTCTCGATCACCTTTCTCAGTTCTTCACGTAGATGATGCCTATATGTGATACAACCATATCGCTAGTGGCACTACCAAGTGCACAGGTTGGCAAAGTGCCAGCGATCCAATTACTATTCGAGCGTAGAGGGAAGCTGGTCACTGCTCGTCCTCCCGTCGCGCTTGTCGTAGCTCTGACGCACGCCACCAATATCCGCTCTCCTCCGCGCCTGTGGGCTTTTCTCTCACCTCTCCTCCTTTTCGTCGGCGGTTTTCGGAAAAAAAGTGGGGGATCAAAATACTATGGATGCAGGAATGGTGCTGAGGGTGGGCTTTGGGGAAGGGGGCGGCTGGGTTGAATAGAATCACGCAGGCAAATGGTTGGGGGAGGGGGAGTTGCATAGAGACCCCATTCCGTGAGGAGAGGTTGTAAAATTTTCGATCAGTCTGACATCAGGGTTGACCCTAATCTCGTACCTTCCGATTGTAAGGATAACAACCTAAACACCGTTAACAAAAACAAAAGCGATAACAAAAACAAGATTTATTCGGAATAAATCCTTATCACTTTATGTGCATTTCGGTCCAATGGGCTCACAACCGTTTTTACCGTATCTGTATCCCTTTTTGCAGTTGCAACCTGGTGCACATACCAACGGTACTGGGCCATGGTAATTGCACCAATTCTTTAACGGCATACAACCGTACCAAACTTCGTGCTCCTTCTTACATATATTTCTATCTGAAACAGCTTAGTTTTTTTTTAAAGGACACCTTCAGCTATAGCATAATCCCAGATGAGGTCAAGTCGAACAATCTATTTAATGGGTGGGGTAGAGTAGCCCTCGAATGCCATTCTCGTGGCTCGAAAATGCGCGGGTGGTTCTTGGGTCTTACAAGATGAGTGAGTGAGAGCTCATGTGAGCTAATAGATGAGACACCTCGCGCGCACCCGGTGGCTGGGAAGGTGGACCATGACGTACCGACTAAATACAGTAGAACGGGTTATTGGAGACAGGGAGCAAGTTTAAACAACTCGTCCGTTTATTGAAGGAGATAGAAAGAGAGCCTTTGTTTAAGAGTTTCATCCATGGTTCGCTTTGCTTCTTCTCTTGTTCCAGTCAGATCGTCATCCACAACTCCATATTGACTGCTGGTACCTCAGCTGTTCGATCTAGTGTTGTTGCTTCCAAGGCATGCCCCAGGATCAGATTTGGGGTGACTTTTGCACAAGAATGCGAATGTATCGGTGCGAAATGGGTAACAATAAAGGAAAAAGAAAAAGAACCTTGTCAAAGCCACATAGGTTAATGGAAGTGGTCACGATAATTCTCTTAGGGACGAAGGAATGCTGTGTATGGAG
Source organism: Ostertagia ostertagi (assembly GCA_036418205.1). Taxonomy (NCBI): domain Eukaryota; kingdom Metazoa; phylum Nematoda; class Chromadorea; order Rhabditida; family Trichostrongylidae; genus Ostertagia; species Ostertagia ostertagi. Next base: position 7,591 of record MU869383.1, on the reverse strand, counting down.
CGGATAGGGGTACTGCCCAATGTTACAACACGGGAAGTATCAGCGGAGTGATAAGGCACCGAAATCCACTTCCGGTTAGCAAAAACCAAGACTTATCGATGTGGAAAGGGCTGCAAGGGGTGCGTGCTAGATATGATACCGTTATCGTGATTGTCCGATTTTCATTCTAGAGTGTACTTTATTCTTAGCAGCCGCATCTCCTTCATCTTATGATATCGTATCTTCTAGGGGGTAACGCTCGTCCGAACATAATCTATCTCAGAACTTATCGGTTGATAACGCGTGGGTAGCAAATCCAGCGTGGAAGCCAGTGTGACCGCTTCCTTTAAAAGCTCACTCACCTTCGTAATCGACTGTGCTGAGGGAATGAGAGACTAGGCGCGGAGAAGAGAGTACAAGGCGAGATAGCGCAACAGATGAGAGGGCGCCAGACAATAGCCAGGAAAGAAAAATCTGCTTACTTTGCTAGGCCCAAGCGCTCTTTCCGGTTGGATTCCGTGCGCGGGAACGCCACATTTGTTTTCTCTAAGGGTCTTTACTACAGACCGAAGGGAAGCCTTCATACGACCTCCGCCTAAACCGTGCCCTTAAGGAAGTACCAGTTCTGCTCCGCCCGCTATCGCGCGCATCACACGACAGGTCTTTAGCGAAATTGGAGGACCCATGGAATATCAGCATGAGTCCATTAACCATCTCACTATTGAATGTGTTAGACCTTTCCCAGTTTCGCTGAAGTCCATCGAGAATACGCGTGATAACGTCTGGAGCTGAACTGGTTATCTCACAACTGTAAACATCCAGCATTCTTCTTGAATTCAGATAATTTAGCGGTGAATAGGATTGCTGTCAGTCTCAAAATGAAAATGAAATATGCCTATTTACATAAGTGAAGAATCCATGCTTATCACTTATTTACACTCACCATTATTTAGAACCCCGAAAGGGTATATCCTTCGAATGGGATATGACACGATGTAAAAGCATGGGGATCAGATAAAAATTTTTCGGTTGAAAAAAAGCGACACTACTTATGACACAACCTAATATAAAGCGCTTCGTCTGTCGTCTGTTTGTCGTCTGTCGTTCTGTAGTCTGTCACGAAATTCCCTAGCTCCTCGGGATCCGCCTGGAGGGACCGGGTCAAGTGTGGATGGGTGGGCAAGGTCTCACGAAGTACAAAACACACATCAGCTAAGCGGAGCCCCGCCCACAGAGGGCGTGGCGTGCGTCGAAATGAACTGTACCGAAGACCAAGATTTCGATTTCAGTGACAAAACAACCTCGAAACTGGGCCAAAAAGTGGGTAAAGGTGTGCATTGGTAAGTCACATCGAATTAGGGAGACCCACCCCCGGGGCGGGGCGTTCTCTAAAAAAGCAGTGCTTTATGAAAAATTTCATAACTCGGTTGGGAGAAAGCCTACAGAGCAGAAAACAAATTGGTGTAGGGAGCAATGTCTAAGGTGTTTCCTGCATACACGACGTTGGGCGGAGGGTTGCCGCCCACAATGAGCGGAACGCGCTCTGAAGTGTACAGCATTTTCTACAAGTCCTCATAATTCGGGGCCGGGAAAGTCTTAATGAGCCGGAAAAAGGTGGAAGAGGTGGGTTGAGGAGTGGAGGCCAGCTGTCATCGGTGGGCGGGGCTCGACCAAAATGGGCGGGGTCTGGCGCCAATTTGGCGACAATGCCGAAAATGGATAACATATTCGTAATCAGAGCCTCAAATAACCCCTATATACAAGTTTACAGCGAGTTTGATGAGATTCAGTCAGGGCGCCACCTGGTTCCAATTTGGCACCAGCACCGGAAATGGATCACATATTCGAGGTCAGGACCCTTGGGAACCTCCGTTAGAAAAGTTTCAGCATTGGTGGTCGCCTGCGCAGTCGCAACTGCCGGCGCTGGTCCAAACAGGCAGATTTCCGCGTAATAATCCGGCGGTCACTAGAAGAACATAACATAACATGAGTTCAAACTGTCGCGTTTTCTGGAATCAAACAACCCCACTCTAAGTTTTTAGACACGCCGGAAAAGATGTTGCTGTGCCGATTTGTGAAACCTCCAACCATAACAGAAACCTGAAAATCCACGGGGGGGGGGTGGCATAAGCAGTTGACATGCACTGTGTGTATGTTTCCCATTCGTCCCCATGAGATTTACCACAACCATTTCCTTTAGGTGAAATTTCAACATTTTTAGAAAACCACAGAATTTTTGTCACCTTCTCGCCGAAGCGAGGTGGTTTTAGCGCACCTACGGTGCTCATGGTAATATGTAGGTGAGAGGCGGAAGCTGGAAATGAAAGTGACGGCAGATTGTGGTGGCTAACCCTAAGGCATTTGTGGCATCTGTGGGGTACTTGAATACCATCACATGACTTCCCCCATTTGTGAATACCCAGAGCGCGATCAAAACCGAACCCAGGACAGATTACACTAGGGAAGCGTTAAGAATGTCTGGAACACTCAATAAGCAGGGATATGTGAGAAAAATAACTGGAAACCCTATTTGATTTAGAACACCATATCCTTCTCCGAATCCAGAGGTTTGTGTCTCTCCATGTAAAGGAAGGTGCACATGAAGCTCAAGTTGCAAATCAAGTTCCTACACTTTCACTCACGGTTTTTCGAATGAGTGGATCTCCCTGTTGACTGAACTGGACACCGATTAACAGTCCAATAACCTCGGGGATGTTGAGAGTGGGGACGCCGGGGAAGAACCACCGGTCTGCAGGGGAACCTGTCCATTTAAGTGATCGTGACCTTATAAATGGATCTCAAAGGCTCAAGCTTCTAGGAAGATCCCATTGAAACGGCTACATAGGGCGTGCTGGTGCAGGAGGAGAGACGAAATTCAACGGTTAATTGTGACAGTGAACCAAACTCAGGCCTAGTGGAAGGGATGTAGCTGTTTTATCGAATTAAAAATGGCTGCACAAACCTGCTGCAGCTGCGACGCTGACCAACGCGATAAGGAGAAGCAGTCCAAGGAGAATTCCTCTGAAAGTACCGTATCTTCGGATGATTATAACTTTCGTCAAAGTGGACAAATTCCTAATCTGAAAAGCAGATTTGGAACTTTTTATGGGAAGCTCTTTTTGGCTAGTATGAAAGTTGTGAACTTCAAAGAGAACCAACAAATTTAGATCAATTAACGAGGAATACATGATGAATGCGAGTTTTTACACTTTCCGTTTCCGTTAACTCCGTTCAAACTCGTCCTATCTGGAATATCTTTGTACGTCATCATAGACCAGAAGATTTTCTCTATTGAACGGTTACTAGAACTGCTAACTACGTCCACTGTTCAAAAAATGGCCACGTTGAGGATTTTTGCCCGAGTAGCCGAAAGGTACTTTTCCGCTGCATTGACTTCCTTTCAACGACTTAGCTCCTTCCAGGGACGATTATATAGAGAAGTCGGAGCAGATTCGGGCTCTACTTAGCTGTTAAAGGAAGCGATTACGATAGATTTCACAGGGGTTTGAAGTGGACGTGAGGGTCTCAATAGTACGCCAATGGCGAAAAAAGCAAAGAAATCCGTCAAAAATAAGCAAAATAGTACCCCTTTGATTGCCCTTTCATTTTCGACCATGGATGAGCGACGGTAAAGAACGACGTTGTTCGGACGTGTTAACCCCGATAGCCGCCATCATGCCAACAAGCATAGTGTACTGATTGATAAGGCAATACGTGGGCAAGTTGGAAGATACAGCCGCTAGAAGGGAAATGATCATCCAAAATGAAAAGCCAACAGCAAACAGTCCATCCAGATCATCAACAAAACTAGTGGGCGTCACGTCACTGGGGCGGGGCGTCACGCGGGTCCTGCTCAGCAACCACAGCACCTTTCGCCGTGGGAGGACCACACATCGCTTCCTTGGCAGCCAAGTAATTGCTCCGTGTGGCGCAGGTTCTCCCCCGATGCGAAAATTCCTTATCGTAATCGCTTCCTTGTGGTCTAGCAAATCCCAACTATTGTGATTGCATGGTTATGAATTTGACACTGAAAACTTCAATTCTCCTTCAATGGTGGATTCCTCCCGGCCATTTCACACGACCCCATTCAGAATCCTCTTGATTCTTGACGGATCTTGATGTTTTCTCCGCAGCGCCGTAGAGGGACCCACAATGGAACGCGCCGTAGTTTCTCATTTTTCATATAGTGGGCTCATTTGAGTGATAAAATATTCATTGGATAACGGACTGATCTCACTGTCAGATCTTCAACCTTATCGTAATAAATCACTGAGGAAGCTTAGAATTACTACACGGACCCCTTAAGACCACGGAAATTTTAGGTAGGCGGAAATGGAAATTTTTTGGAAATCCGGTGAAACTGTAATTGGGGGGGGCACTCTATCTATTAGGTCGGTCAAAAAGTTCCCGCCGTTTCACACCCTCACTATTTTCCCGCACTTTTTTTTGAAAGTTTACCTCGAAAATTAAGGTGAGTTGGGTACCATTTAATAGAGAAAAAGCTGCTCTACTTTATACACGCGAAAGTCTGGGAGTCTGTTGAGAATTCACTTCGATTTAGCTGTTCTTCTGAGGCATGGAAATCCGTGATTTTCGACTACTGGCGCTTTACGACTTCAAACTTGGAAGGACAGCAGCGGAATCGGCTCGGAACATGCTGGACGCTTCTGGAAGGGACGCTCCAAAAGAAAGGACAGTGCGAGGCTGGTACGCTAAGTTCAAGTCTGGGAACACCTCACTTGAAGATGACGCACGTTCTGGGAGGCCTCTCCGAACAATAAACGACTCTCTGAAGGAAATGGTTGAAGCAAATCCGAGGCGCTCATCTACAGATTTAGCAGGAGAGCTCGGAGTCTCTAAGGGTACTGTGCTGAATCACCTCCATGCGATGGGGAAGAAGAAAAAGTTTTGTCAGGGTGGGTGCCCCATGAGCTTACGGCTAGGCACAATGACCATGCGCATGGAGGTGTCCGCATCCCTCCTCCACCGCAACAAGAACGAACCATTTTTAGACCGTATAATAACGTGTGATGAAACCTGGATTCTGTACGAGAATCCGAAAAGGGTTGCCAAGTGGGTGGATGAGAACGAGCCCCTCGGAGCATAGCAAAACCTGGACTACACCCGAAGAAGATCATGCTTACTGTCTGGGGGTCTATCATAGGCGTCATCCACTACAGGGTCCACGAACCAGGTCAGGCGATAACGTCGGAGTCCTACTGTCAAGAATTGGACATCATGCATGGAAAACTGCGACAACGATGTCCAGCTCTAGTGAATCGAAAAGGTCCGATCCTCTTGCACGACAATGCTAGACCGCATGTCGCAAGATGCACCATGCAAAAACTGTTCGAATTGGGCATCGAAGTTCTCCCACATCCTCCTTATTCTCCAGATCTATCCCCTACGGACTACCACTTTTTCCGCTCCTTAAAGCATTTCTTGGAGGGGAAATCGTTCCAAAATAAGGAGGATGTCGAAATGGCTGTTCAAAAGTTTTTGGACTCAAAGGATTCAAATTTTTACAAAAGAGGGATTCATCTGCTTGTGGAACGTTGGCAAAAGTGTGTTGAATCTAATGGTTCTTATTTCGAATAAAACGGTTGTATTTGAAGAAAGTTATGAAGTTTGAAAGTTATGCGTTCAAAACGGCGAGTACTTTTTGACCGACCTAATAAGTAGAGGTGGAGTTGCGGAAAGACGCGCATATCTAATCAGAGTAGAACTGCGGGAAGGCATTTCTTCTATCCTATCATATCTTTCACTGAGACCGTGGCCTACGACTAGCACATACGTCTACCCTTATCATATTATTCTATGGCTAAAATGGCTGCTACCTTGCTGGCTCTTCACTTTCCCTTCTTGCGACTACCATGCCCTTGAAGGGGGACCTTCCAGGTATCCGATTTTGTATGGAATCCGAGTTGGTATCCCTATCTAATCATACATTCAGAGACTGTGTCTGGATGGTGATTAGATATGACCGCCCTTCCGCAGCTCCACTTCGATTAGATATTGTCAGTTCGATTAGATATTATGAGTGGCCCCCTCAACTACAATATCACCGGAAATCTTCTTGCCAAGCTTCCTTTGTGTCGATCACTCCTTGAAGTTTGTCCTGCGACAACGATGATTCTACTACATCGATTCGACCCGGCCCCTTCCTCATAGCGGGCCAATACGACCCCCCCTCCTGTCGATCTGTCGAAGATTCCTTAACGCATGCTTGACCCTGCTACAAAAATCTCTCCTGAAGCGACGAAGTCCATCCGGACAGCCAAGGGTAAGCTCCATCTCGTCAATCAAGGCTGCATGAAAAATTCCCACCGAGTGTCTTTCATTCGGATTATATCATCGTCAGAAAAGCTAGCTCTGTTTGAGTTCAGTCGCCCATTATGTTCCTGCGCCGTTTCGAGTGGAAATTTATCCTTTCGAACTCGTGGCGCGCTTCCATATACGAAGCTTTCTTCAATTTCTTCCCCTGCAGTGTGCTCATTCGATTAAATGGAACGCCGATGAGTCCATGATCGTAAAGAACATTTCCGCCAAAACTCGGATAGCAGATGAAGAGAAATTTGAGACAGCACAGGTTACTCCTAATGTTTTGAGCCGATGAAGATGGAGGGCGATTGCCAGTGAGTGTCTGGAGGTAAACATCAAAATCCTGGATTTTCTAACATACAAGGACGCACGAACGAGTTGACGTGCGAAACGATTCCGATCAAAGGGGTTGAGCCATATGACGAGTCAATCTTTGTGCTTGTTCTTCTTCAGAAATATGCCCATTGCAAGGAGGAATTATGACAGAAATGATAGCAAAAGGGAGGGCGAAAATGGATTAGGGAATTAGTGCAAAAACCTGATCTACCTCTGGGTGTCCACATACTTTAGACAGACTCTGTATATACAGTGGTGTGCAAAAGTTGAAGGGCAGATTTCACAATGAAAAGGTAGCTCATTAGAAATAAGGATAGAGGTGGCTAGTGATACATAAAAGAAGAAAAAAAAAACATGTCAAAACGGCCCAAAACCCGAAAAATGGGACCCCCCTCCTCTTAACCGTTGATTTGCGCATTGATACGACTCTCATCCCTCTTCAACGCTATGCTCTCTCTGCTATCTAATCACTCTGCTCTCTCTGCTATTTAATCACTCGTCACGTATGAACCTACGGCGAGTGATTAGATGGCGGCTGGGCGTTCCGGGCCAATTGCGCCAAAGGGAGAAGTCATACCAGACCGCCGGGGCAAACCCTTCAATGGAAGTGTATTGTTGCGCATTCCTGGAAGGCCCGCCTGTCTCTCCCCTAGGTATATTTCTTCTTGTTCGTCCTTCGTTCTTATTGTAAATACTCTTTTAAGAACGGGATGGATAAACTAACATAATTTATTAGCAATTTGCTAGAAGTGGATGAAACTGTGGGAGCGTAACGCCACAGATCTTCCAGTCATGCACATTGTACCGGAACTCATATACCTTGAGGTCCGTCTGAATTGAGGTTGAGCCTTTCCACTGCCCCACACAAATCCTGTGGCGCACGTATGGCTTGCACTTCAGTAGAACGACCGTAGCGCACCTTATGCCCCAATAACTATGCATATGCAGCAGTTAT